>JAYMGU010000397.1:0-14752 GCA_036178185.1 Liparis tanakae | reverse complement strand
TGCTGAGGTCAATCAGATTTTATTAATTGTGTATCTGCTTTGTCTCTCATTTAACTTCAGCTCATGCAACTGATCCGACGTCGTCCTCAACTGTGCGTCAAGAGAGAAGTTTTGTATCAGCTAATGTTGGAGAAAACATTACTTTACCATGTTTCAATAGCAAGAGTAATGCAGTATGGCTTCACTGGTACAAGCAAATACTGGGACAGAAACCAAGGCTGATCTCCTCCTTTTATGAGTATAGTACAAAAGTAAATTTTTATCAGGAATTCAACAACAGTTCCCGCTTCACAGTGGATACTGAAAAAGATCAATATCACTTGACAGTTTTTGATGTGGAAATGTCAGACTCAGCTACTTACTACTGCGCAGGTAGCTCTTCATATGAAATTACTTTTGCCGAAGGCATTGTTGTCAGTGTCCGGGGTTCAGGTGTGATCGTCCCAGTGTTGGTCCATCAGTCAGCGTCCTGAGACCATCCAGCCAGGAGGCTCTGTGACTCTGAACTGTACGGTTCACCCTGGGACCTGTGATGGGGAACACAGGGTCTACTGGTTCAAGGACTCTGAAGAGTCTCATCCAGGACTCATTTACACCCTCGGAGACAGGAATGATCAGTGTGAGAGGAAACCCAGCACGCAGAAGACACACACCTGTGTCTACAACCTGCCGATGAAGAGCCTGACTCTGTCTGACGCTGGGACCTACTACTGTGCTGTTGCCTCGTGTGGACACGTGCTGTCTGCAGACCGGACCAAGCTGGACTTTGAGGGTGAGTTACACTCCAGATCATCTGATGAATAGCTGCTTTTTCCCTATCCAATGTAACATGAACACAGAGATAAAAGCTGAAAGCTTCATTTCTGGTGTGTGCCTCGGCAGGTGAGGGGGACTCTCTTCTCCTGGTGTATTTCTTGAGTGGAGCTTTGCTATTCGCCACCATCCTGATCGTGTTACTGGGTTTTTCAATCTACAAGGTGAACAATAAAACCAGCTGTCAATTTTCAGGTTAGTGTTATTGTTTGTATCTGATAAATTGTATTCACTAAATATATCTTTTTGAATAAAGGATTATTTCTGTTTTTCACCACCAGAGGCTCATGCAAGATCATCAGCTGCCCCCACCGCAAATACAGAGGTGAACTTTATCTAATCTTTTTTGCTTTGGATATTGTTTTGTTTTTTATTTTTGTATATCTTAATCCACCTCTTCCTATTTTGTTACCAGGGTTACCAAAGTGCAGACAACCCCCACTATGCTGCTATCAGTGTCAACCGGCCCAACGAAACAAGGAGACAGAGGAACAACGCCAGTGTCGAGTGTGTGTACTCCAGCGTAAAGAACTAGCCGGACAAGTTAGAACAACACTGGATTTGTTGGTATTTTAAATGTGATATAAAATTACATTTCGAGATGTTATTATCGAACTTCCTTGTGCGTCCCAGTATTATTAGAAGTTATGTTCATATTTATACCTCACGATTTACAACTGATGTTCGGTGCCGATGCAGGAAGCGTACCCTTTATGTACACTGTAAAAAAAGATCCTAATTTTACGGTAAATAACTCTAAATATTTACAGTAGTTTTACTTTTTTTTATTATATACAAAACTCTGTAAAATAACAAACATTATCCGTAAATTAACAGCCCAACTGTTAATTTAGGTATTATGCTCGTAATATCATTTTTTTTCCCATTTTTGTAAGGAGAAATGACTGTAATATTAATACAGTCATTTTACCGTTTTCTTAAATGACATACAAATTCATGTAAAATAACAATTATTACTTGTAATTAAATGTGTAGCTCCTTATATGAGGGTTTATGTCCATACTAGCAATTTAACGATTTTCTTTGTAATTTTAAGGTAGATCACATTATATTTATATTAATGTGTACTTTTACATTAAAGCTCTGTAATTCTAAATCTAAATTTAGCTAACTTTTTTCATTACATTAAACATATTGCAGTTTTTTTAAGAGTACAAAGTAGAAGAAATAATGATTAGTTTTGATACTTGTTCTTTAGAGGAGCATTATAGGGCGTTATGTGTCCAGAGTCCAATATTTGTAATCAGAACTGATAATCCATCCATTATCAATACCCCTTATCCTCATTAGGGTTGTGGGGCGCTGGAGCCGATCCCAGCTGACATAGGGCGAAGGCAGGGGACGCCCTGGACAGGCCGCCAGTCCATCGAGGGCAAGAACTGATAATAAATAACTAAAAGAAATTCTGACACATTAACATCTTTTTAAAACACACACACGCATACACACACACACACACACACATACACACACAAACAAACCCACTATACACTGCCAACTGACCCGTAACCTCCTAAATGTCTTTAAAATGAATTTTACATATTATGTTTACCTAAATATAATACATTGACATCGTGGGGTGAAATCGCCTCCAACATTTTTACAAGATGAAAATCCTTAAAACCAAACCATTAGTTCATTTTTCCTACTTTCAACCAACTTAGATCTTTGGATCCTCTTCAGATTCAAAGAGGAACATCTGGATATGAATACCATAACGTTTAAGACTGATAGCTGCAAGTTAAGGGCCTCAAGAAAAGGTCCAAATGGTCAAATTGGGCCTTATTCTCTTATATTTGCATATCTTTTGACAAGTTCAATATGGTCATAATTTCCTAAATATTAGTCCTGGATATCCAAGATTGAACACGGACACTCAGGACAGGGCCTACAATGATGTGATGGGGTGACATTTCCCCAAAACATCCACCAGAGTTAATTGGCTGTCTGAAAACCAGGACTTGAAGAGGGTGTGTGGCTTTGCAAATCTGAGACCCTGTTAAGAGTTTGGGTTGATTTTAGCTTCTTTTTTCTAAACATGTCAGAGCTTAGCTTTCTTTACCAGGTTGTGACCACTCCCAAATGGGGCCAACCATGTAGGCTGGCAATATCTAGCACTTAGCATCCCTGCTTGGCAGTGGTTTAAAACCAAGAAGAAAAAAATGCACTCCTTCGAAGGTTCCCAAGTCCTCAAATGTTTGTAATATGACAAATCTCTAATATCATGGGTGACTATGGGTTAGTGGGTAGCAGGTCCGTCTTTCAATCACAGGGTTGGAGGTTCAATCCCCGCCCTAGTCGACACTTAACCCTGAATTGCTCCTGGAGCTGTGTCTATGTTGTATGAATGTAACAGGATTGTAAGTCGTGTTGGATAAAAGCGGCAGCTAAATGACATGTAATGTTATTAAGAATCTGTAAAATGACAGTATTTCACTTCAGAAGCATTAGAAACATCCCTTTATTGAAGGTATTTGACTGTAATATTACAGGAAAATCTGTAAAATAGCAGTATTTCACTGCAGTAGCTTTAGAAATGTCACTTTATTGAAGGTGTTTGACTGTAATATTACAGGAAAAATCTGTTAAATAACAGTATTTCACTGCAACATCTTTAATGAAAATTACTGTAAATTTATGGTTTTCGTCCTTTTTTGAAGTAAGGTATTGTACCTTAAATTTACGTTTTTTGTTTGGCAGCCATTGCTGCCAGTCATTTGACCGTTTTTTTACAGGTTTTTTTCTTACAGTGTAGCTGGGCGGTAAGTATGGCGAGAAATTTGGAAGTGTGTGCTATTGAATGTCCAATATATATCGTGAGTAATCAAATAAAGATAATATGTGTACATGACACTTTGGTCTTGGGATAATATATATTATGTGTGTGTTCACTCACTGTGCAATCCCCCTGGTTCATTCATTGTTGAGGTTGGTAAAATAAAAAATTCTGGTAAAAAATTGAAATGGTTCCGGTAAAGTAAAAGGGATTAAAGCATACTCTAAATCAAGTGAAAATGTGCAATCAATGTTCATCTTCAATGAGAGATGCATCACTGGAAGCCTGACGAGATGGATTTGTGTGCGATACGCGACCTAGTGAACCCCGCCTGATCTTGCCGTCATCCAGCTGCCTGCAAAATAAGTTCAAACAGGTTTTTTCAGAACAGAAGATATGCCAAGAGCTTCTCGGGTCGACAGCATGCCAAACAAGCCGTTCATCTCAAGTCGTTGAGCCCTGGCTGCGTTTCCTTTCGCTCGCTCTGAGTGCACAGCGGCAGTCAGGGAGGAGGCTTTAGCTGCACAGCTGATGTCGGCCTGGTGTAAGAAGAGCAAAGCCTTAGTGAGATACTACAATAGTTACTGTGCGCTAAAATGTTGTGTCCCTATGAACTACGAACATACGTAGAAAAGAAGTGAAGCGTGCATTGCTCTCAGAACTTAACGTTTTACTTTGTGACTGTTCGGTGATTGTTGTCGTTAGTCAGCGTGTTAACAATTTAAATAAAAATATATCTATAGCAAAAATGCCATTCAAGCAAATGAAGGACCTGTTTGAAATGTGGTATTGGGCTATATAAATATAATGTGCTTAACTTTACTCAAAAACAGCAGTCTCAATTAGGTCAACTTTACACAGTGTCTGTTTGAAAGCTAAAGGCATGTCCAGCTGTTTGACCAGCGGAGGTTATTCATGCAGTTAGAGCTGATTCTGCTTCAGCTGCCAGTCCAGTGGAATTAATGGAATTGAATGACTGATTATGGCTCTCAAAACACAAAATCGTCAATGCTGCATATTATTTGTGGCTGTGTAAAAGTGTTGGTTGCTTAAGTAGGACATGGGGTTCAGCGTCACCTCTGGTTGGCCAATCCAATGCAGTCTCGTCTCTAAAGTGGAGAAAGTGTCGACTTGTCTTTTCACTTCTCACAGCAAATCAAACATGACGACATCTCTAATGTTGGCTCTCTATCTCACGTGTCTGTTCTGGGGGGAAATGGGTGAGTTATAATTTCATTAAATAATTTACTCTAACTCCTAATACAAATAATTCTCATGTTTTAACCACTCTGAACTCCGCCACACTTATTTAAATCTACATTTGCCCCCTCTGTTTATTTTTCACTCCAGCTCAGACGACCGATCTGAATTTCTCCGAATCCACTCAACAAGAGAGTCATTTTGTTTCGGCAGAGACCAGGGAGGAATTGACATTGCAGTGTTTCTTTGAAGGCATTATTACTGCAAGGCTTTACTGGTACAAGCAAAGGCTGGGAGAAAAACCCCAAATTATCTCTACCGTCTATACGTATGATGAAAAGACAAGTTTCTACGGTCAATTCAAGAACATTTCACGCTATACATTGGATACTGAAAATTGTAAGAATCACCTGACAATCTCGGATTTGCAAATTTCAGACTCAGCTACCTACTTCTGCATGAGTTGCTATCTATACGTAGTGGACATTTCGGTGAGCTTTACTGTCAGTGTCCGGGGTTCAGGTGTGGCGTCCCAGTGTTGGTCCATCAGTCAGCGTCTGAGACCATCCAGCCAGGAGGCTCTGTGACTCTGAGCTGTACGTTCACCCCTGGGACCTGTGATGGGGAACACAGGGTCTACTGGTTCAAGGACTCTGAAGAGTCTCATCCAGGACTCATTTACACCCTCGGAGACAGGAATGATCAGTGTGAGAGAAACCCAGCACGCAGAAGACACACACCTGTGTCTACAACCTGCCGATGAAGAGCCTGACTCTGTCTGACGCTGGGACCGACTACTGTGCTTGTTGCCTCGTGTGGACACGTGCTGTTTGGAGACAGGACCAAGCTGGACTTTGAGGGTGAGTTACACTCCAGATCATCTGATGAATAGCTGCTTTTTCCCTATCCAATGTAACATGAACACGGAGATAAAGCTGAAAGCTTCATTTCTGGTGTGTGCCTCGGCAGGTGAGGGACTCTCTTCTCCTGGTGTATTTCTTGAGTGGAGCTTTGCTATTCGCCACCATCCTGATCGTGTTACTGGGTTTTCAATCTACAAGGTGAACAATAAAACCAGCTGTCAATGTTCAGGTTAGTGTTATTGTTTGTATCTGATAAATTGTATTCACTAAATATATCTTTTTGAATAAAGGATTATTTCTGTTTTTTTCACCACCAGAGGCTCATGCAAGATCATCAGCTGCCCCCACCGCAAATACAGAGGTGAACTTTATCTAATCTTTTTTTTCTTTGGATATTGTTTTGTTTTTATTTTTGTATATCTTAATCCACCTCTTCCTATTTTGTTACCAGGGTTACCAAAGTGCAGACAACCCCCACTATGCTGCTATCAGTGTCAACCGGCCCAACGAAACAAGGAGACAGAGGAACAACGCCAGTGTCGAGTGTGTGTACTCCAGCGTAAAGAACTAGCCGGACAAGTTAGAACAACACTGGATTTGTTGGTATTTTAAATGTGATATAAAATTACATTTCGAGATGTTATTATCGAACTTCCTTGTGCGTCCCAGTATTATTAGAAGTTATGTTCATATTTATACCTCACGATTTACAACTGATGTTCGGTGCCGATGCAGGAAGCGTACCCTTTATGTACACTGTAAAAAAAGATCCTAATTTTACGGTAAATAACTCTAAATATTTACAGTAGTTTTACTTTTTTTTATTATATACAAAACTCTGTAAAATAACAAACATTATCCGTAAATTAACAGCCCAACTGTTAATTTAGGTATTATGCTCGTAATATCATTTTTTTTCCCATTTTTGTAAGGAGAAATGACTGTAATATTAATACAGTCATTTTACCGTTTTCTTAAATGACATACAAATTCATGTAAAATAACAATTATTACTTGTAATTAAATGTGTAGCTCCTTATATGAGGGTTTATGTCCATACTAGCAATTTAACGATTTTCTTTGTAATTTTAAGGTAGATCACATTATATTTATATTAATGTGTACTTTACATTAAAGCTCTGTAATTCTAAATCTAAATTTAGCTAACTTTTTCATTACATTAAACATATTGCAGTTTTTTTAAGAGTACAAAGTAGAAGAAATAATGATTAGTTTTGATACTTGTTCTTTAGAGGAGCATTATAGGGCGTTATGTGTCCAGAGTCCAATATTTGTAATCAGAACTGATAATCCATCCATTATCAATACCCCTTATCCTCATTAGGGTTGTGGGGCGCTGGAGCCGATCCCAGCTGACATAGGGCGAAGGCAGGGGACGCCCTGGACAGGCCGCCAGTCCATCGAGGGCAAGAACTGATAATAAATAACTAAAAGAAATTCTGACACATTAACATCTTTTTAAACACACACAAGCATACACACACACACACATACACACACAAACAAACCCACTATACACTGCCAACTGACCCGTAACCTCCTAAATGTCTTTAAAATGAATTTTACATATTATGTTTACCTAAATATAATACATTGACATCGTGGGGTGAAATCGCCTCCAACATTTTTACAAGATGAAAATCCTTAAAACCAAACCATTAGTTCATTTTCCTACTTTCAACCAACTTAGATCTTTGGATCCTCTTCAGATTCAAAGAGGAACATCTGGATATGAATACCATAACGTTTAAGACTGATAGCTGCAAGTTAAGGGCCTCAAGAAAAGGTCCAAATGGTCAAATTGGGCCTTATTCTCTTATATTTGCATATCTTTTGACAAGTTCAATATGGTCATAATTTCCTAAATATTAGTCCTGGATATCCAAAATTGAACACGGACACTCAGGACAGGGCCTACAATGAGGTGATGGGGTGACATTTCCCCCAAAACATCCACCAGAGTTAATTGGCTGTCTGAAAACCAGGACTTGAAGAGGGTGTGTGGCTTTGCAAATCTGAGACCCTGTTAAGAGTTTGGGTTGATTTTAGCTTCTTTTTTTCTAAACATGTCAGAGCTTAGCTTTCTTTACCAGGTTGTGACCACTCCCAAATGGGGCCAACCATGTACGCCGGCAATATCTAGCACTTAGCTTCCCTGCTTGGCAGTGGTTTAAAAACCAAGAAGAAAAAAATGCACTCCTTGAGGTTCCCAACTCCTCAAATGTTTGTAATATGACAAATCTCTAATATCATGGGTGACTATGGGTTAGTGGGTAGCAGGTCCGTCTTTCAATCACAGGGTTGGAGGTTCAATCCCCGCCCTAGTCGACACTTAACCCTGAATTGCTCCCTGGAGCTGTGTCTATGTTGTATGAATGTAACAGGATTGTAAGTCGTGTTGGATAAAAGCGGCAGCTAAATGACATGTAATGTTATTAAGAATCTGTAAAATGACAGTATTTCACTTCAGAAGCATTAGAAACATCCCTTTATTGAAGGTATTTGACTGTAATATTACAGGAAAAATCTGTAAAATAGCAGTATTTCACTGCAGTAGCTTTAGAAATGTCACTTTATTGAAGGTGTTTGACTGTAATATTACAGGAAAAATCTGTTAAATAACAGTATTTCACTGCAACATCTTTAATGAAAATTACTGTAAATTTATGGTTTTCGTCCTTTTTTGAAGTAAGGTATTGTACCTTAAATTTACGTTTTTGTTTGGCAGCCATTGCTGCCAGTCATTTGACCGTTTTTACAGGTTTTTTTACAGTGTAGCTGGGCGGTAAGTATGGCGAGAAATTTGGAAGTGTGTGCTATTGAATGTCCAATATATGTCGTGAGTAATCAAATAAAAGCTAATATGTGTACATGACACTTTGGTCTTGGGATAATATATATTATGTGTGTGTTCACTCACTGTGCAATCCCCTGGTTCATTCATTGTTGAGGTTGGTAAAAATAAAAATTCTGGTAAAAAATTGAAATGGTTCGGTAAAGTAAAAGGGATTAAAGCATACTCTAAATCAAGTGAAAATGTGCAATCAATGTTCATCTTCAATGAGAGATGCATCACTGGAAGCCTGACGAGATGGATTTGTGTGCGATACGCACCTAGTGAACCCCGCCTGATCTTGCCGTCATCCAGCTGCCTGCAAAATAAGTTCAAACAGGTTTTTTCAGAACAGAAGATATGCCAAGAGCTTCTCGGTCGACAGCATGCCAAACAAGCCGTTCATCTCAAGTCGTTGAGCCCTGGCTGCGTTTCCTTTCGCTCGCTCTGAGTGCACAGCGGCAGTCAGGGAGGAGGCTTTAGCTGCACAGCTGATGTCGGCCTGGTGTAAGAAGAGCAAAAGCCTTAGTGAGATACTACAATAGTTACTGTGCGCTAAAATGTTGTGTCCCTATGAACTACGAACATATCGTAGAAAAGAAGTGAAGCGTGCATTGCTCTCAGAACTTAACGTTTTACTTTGTGACTGTTCGGTGATTGTTGTCGTTAGTCAGCGTGTTAACAATTTAAATAAAAATATATCTATAGCAAAATGCCATTCAAGCAAATGAAGGACCTGTTTGAAATGTGGTATTGGGCTATATAAATATAATGTGCTTAACTTTACTCAAAAACAGCAGTCTCAATTAGGTCAACTTTACACAGTGTCTGTTTGAAAGCTAAAGGCATGTCCAGCTGTTTGACCAGCGGCGGTTATTCATGCAGTTAGAGCTGATTCTGCTTCAGCTGCCAGTCCAGTGGAATTAATGGAATTGAATGACTGATTATGGCTCTCAAAACACAAAATCGTCAATGCTGCATATTATTTGTGGCTGTGTAAAAGTGTTGGTTGCTTAAGTAGGACATGGGGTTCAGCGTCACCTCTGGTTGGCCAATCCAATGCAGTCTCGTCTCTAAAGTGGAGAAAGTGTCGACTTGTCTTTTCACTTCTCACAGCAAATCAAACATGACGACATCTCTAATGTTGGCTCTCTATCTCACGTGTCTGTTCTGGGGAAATGGGTGAGTTATAATTTCATTAAATAATTTACTCTAACTCCTAATACAAATAATTCTCATGTTTTAACCACTCTGAACTCCGCCACACTTATTTAAATCTACATTTGCGCCTCTGTTTATTTTTCACTCCAGCTCAGGCGACCGATCTGAATTTCTCCGCATCCAATCAACAAGAGAGTCATATTGTTTCGAGCAGACCAGAGGAGGAATTGACATAGCAGTGTTTCTTTGAAGGCATTATTACTGCAAGGCTTTACTGGTACAAGCAAAGGCTGGGAGAAAACCCCAAATTATCTCTACCGTCTATCATTATGATGAAAAGACAAGTTTCTACGGTCAATTCAAGAACATTTCACGCTATACATTGGATACTGAAAATTGTAAGAATCACCTGACAATCTCGGATTTGCAAATTTCAGACTCAGCTACCTACTTCTGCATGAGTTGCTATCTATACGTAGTGGACATTTCGGTGAGCTTTACTGTCAGTGTCCGGGGTTCAGGTGTGAGCGTCCCAGTGTTGGTCCATCAGTCAGCGTCTGAGACCATCCAGCCAGGAGGCTCTGTGACTCTGAGCTGTACGGTTCACCCTGGGACCTGTGATGGGGAACACAGGGTCTACTGGTTCAAGGACTCTGAAGAGTCTCATCCAGGACTCATTTACACCCTCGGAGACAGGAATGATCAGTGTGAGAGGAAACCCAGCACGCAGAAGACACACACCTGTGTCTACAACCTGCCGATGAAGAGCCTGACTCTGTCTGACGCTGGGACCTACTACTGTGCTGTTGCCTCGTGTGGACACGTGCTGTTTGGAGACGGGACCAAGCTGGACTTTGAGGGTGAGTGAGTTTTTATTGCCGAGATTGTTGCCTCTCATTGCTGTTACATGTTTCTGGTGTCTGGTTCTCTGCAGAGGAAGTCCACTTCTCGTATTTCTTGAGTGGAGCTTTGACGTTCACCAGCATCCTGAGCGTCTTACTGGCTGTCTCAGTGTGCATGATGAACAAGGGGAGCAGCTGCCCGAGCTCAGGTAACTCTCTCCTTTGTATCTGGCAGCTTGCTATCACTGAATTTGGCTTTTTAATAAATTATGTTTTTGTTTTGCAACCAGAGTTTAACACAACATGTCCAGCTCCTCCGCAGAAAACGACATGGTGAATAAAAACTTGTATTTATTGGAAAAAGCATTGTTTACTGGATGTTGTTAATCTAATAATGATTTTATGATCTCTTACCAGGGTCAACAACACAAAGAAATCCTCTATTATGCAGCTTTAGGTGTCCACCTGCAGAACGGGTCAAGCCCGAAGGATCCGACCTGGAGTGAATGTGTGTACTACAGCGTGAAGCAGTAGAACTGGACGTACTACATTTGTACTTTTGAGCCAGACAGGGATTCATCTTTTAAAGTTTAATGTAGATTTATATTCAGTTGGAAATAAGCAGATTGTATATGTGCTTTTTGAGCCAATATTACATGTTTCTATGCTTCGCTAATGTGCACATTCAGGATACTCATTGGTGGTCTGTGTGGTCTGAAGCAGGTTATCTTTAAACCATGTATCTCTATTATCTTTACAAATAAATGTATCTTCATGAATTAATCAGTATATTCAAAAGTTTAGATTTACCGACTGTCACTCAAACGCTTCTAGCTTCTTACTAGCATTACATAATAATCAATAAACTGATGTGGTCCGTCATTAATAAATATACATGTCAGAATAATCCAGTAAGGTTGTTGTCAGTTATTTTCTATTCTAGAGGTGGTCATGGTTCTCTCAATACGTTATGGATATGAATGCTGTTCTATACATAATTATGAAATAAAAAGAATATATGTTCCACTTTGTCTTTGAATCTGGTCCCTTAAAGCACTTGCATTTTCTTTTGTCTGAACAGGGTTGCACATATATGTATTCCTCCTCGCCATCTCTGGGATTCCTCCTCCTTTCCACCTCCACATTTCACTCTGCTTTCTGGATATATTTACATACGTAAATGTGTGTTCTGTGTTAGATCCGAGAGATACGCCCCTTTCCCGGGACTATCTAATCAACCAGAGCAATGTGTCCGGACCTCCGGAGATGTTTGTAGATGACTTGAAGCTGGCGGTCGAGGAAACTCTCCTCACTGCCGTCCCTCCTGACCTCCACTCACAACTCCACTCTTGGCCGAGTGCAGCCGTCAGTCATGTCGGCCGATGGACCTTAGCTCTTGGTAAGGTGCCGTGATAGATTTAAAAACTAGGATTTGAGCTCTACGGGTCCGTTTAGTGGACGAGGAACTAGAATAACAATTCAGAACTATGTTGATGTCAGGCGCACATTATACTTAACTTTTTACAACCATGAATGCACTTCACTACTTTCCTATGATAAACTCTTTAAATGCAGATAATATATTTATTGGAGGAGTATTATCTGCGGCATAGCAACAGCTTTAGTTTCTTAGATTACATTATCGATGGATCATGACAGGTTTACTACTGAGCCGAGGCGGATGGAAGGGTCCTTTTGGTGTTGGTCGAGCAACCAACGTTGCTAAGGTTGGGCCTTCTTATAAAAACAAAGAGTATTTAGCAAAGTTAAGGCTATTCAGGTGAAAAGCCGATACCCCGTCATGCACAGAGAGCAGAGCGACCCTACAAACAAAAAGAATAAGCATCGCATATTACCTTATGGTATTTAAATCACAATACACAAATGCATAATTAACTCTTAGGTTATACTCATTTTGATGTGGGCTCTGTCTTTCACTCACTGCAGCTATTCTGGGATCTCAACTCGACACCTGCCCTTCCTCTTCCTGTCCACAGTTTACCACTCAGGGTCTTAAACAGAGGCCTGAAGCAAGGTTATTATTTTGCAGTAGCAGTGAGCATGTGATCAGGTTTCCTGAATAGGATGTCGTGTCACTTCTAGTTGAATATTTGTTCTCATTCAGCACCAGAATTTGACCACGATGACGTCTCCAAAGTGCGTCTTCTACCCGACTTGTTTGTTCTTGGGGGAAATGGATGAGTTGTGTTGTTTGTGACTGCACTTTAAATCTTAAATTCTCAAAACTAAATGTGTATGCATCAGCTCATTCGATTCAATTAATTTTATTCTGTAGACCCCAAAATCACAAATTCTCCTCAGAAGGCTTATGATGAAAAGGTTGAGCGTAATTAGACTCCATTGTAAGTCATTGCTGGTGTCCATTACTGTAAATAGCTGTGATCTGATTTGATTTGAAATTTAATGCCAAGATAACGAGCCGTTGTTTTCTACATATAGTTCTCTCACCATGTGAATCTTTTCATGAGCCAAACTTCAGATTTCCTTAGTAGGACGTACAGCACCGCGTCACATGAGGGCGGCCAATCAAACACAGTCTTGTCTCTGAAGAGTGAAGAAAGTAAGATTCTCTTCATTCAACACCAGAATTTGAACACGATGACATCTCCAACGATTGCCTCCTTTGTGACGTGGTTGTTCTTGTGTAAAATGAGTGAGTTGTGTTTTTGAGTTTCTATGTTTTCTTATAATGCCTATCTTTTTATATATAATGTCTTCATTATGCTGAGGTCAATCAGATTTTATTAATTGTGTATCTGCTTTGTCTCTCATTTAACTTCAGCTCATGCAACTGATCCGGCGTCGTCCTCAACTGTGCGTCAAGAGAAGTTTTGTATCAGCTAATGTTGGAGAAAACATTACTTTACCATGTTTCAATAGCAATAGTAATGCAGTATGGCTTCACTGGTACAAGCAAATACTGGGACAGAAACCAAGGAGGATCTCCTCCTTTTATGAGTATAGTACAAAAGTAAATTTTTATCAGGAATTCAACAACAGTTCCCGCTTCACAGTGGATACTGAAAAAGATCAATATCACTTGACAGTTTTTAATGTGGAAATGTCAGACTCAGCTACTTACTACTGCACAGGTAGCTCTTCATATGAAATGACTTTTGCCGAAGTCATAGTTGTCAGTGTCCGGGGTTCAGGTGTGAGCGTCCCAGTGTTGGTCCATCAGTCAGCGTCTGAGACCATCCAGCCAGGAGGCTCTGTGACTCTGAACTGTACGGTTCACCCTGGGACCTGTGATGGGGAACACAGGGTCTACTGGTTCAAGGACTCTGAAGAGTCTCATCCAGGACTCATTTACACCCTCGGAGACAGGAATGATCAGTGTGAGAGAAACCCAGCACGCAGAAGACACACACCTGTGCCTACAACCTGCCGATGAAGAGCCTGACTCTGTCTGACGCTGGGACCTACTACTGTACTGTTGCCTCGTGTGGACACGTGCTGTTTGGAGACGGGACCAAGCTGGACTTTGAGGGTGAGTTACACTCCAGATCATCTGATGAATAGCTGCTTTTTCCCTATCCAATGTAACATGAACACAGAGATAAAAGCTGAAAGCTTCATTTCTGGTGTGTGCCTCGGCAGGTGAGGGGGACTCTCTTCTCCTGGTGTATTTCTTGAGTGGAGCTTTGCTATTCGCCACCATCCTGATCGTGTTACTGGGTTTTCAATCTACAAGGTGAACAATAAAACCAGCTGTCAATTTTCAGGTTAGTGTTATTGTTTGTATCTGATAAATTGTATTCACTAAATATATCTTTTTGAATAAAGGATTATTTCTGTTTTTTCACCACCAGAGGCTCATGCAAGATCATCAGCTGCCCCCACCGCAAATACAGAGGTGAACTTTATCTAATCTTTTTTGCTTTGGATATTGTTTTGTTTTTATTTTTGTATATCTTAATCCACCTCTTCCTATTTTGTTACCAGGGTTACCAAAGTGCAGACAACCCCCACTATGCTGCTATCAGTGTCAACCGGCCCAACGAAACAAGGAGACAGAGGAACAACGCCAGTGTCGAAGTGTGTGTACTCCAGCTAAAGAACTAGCGGACAAGTTAGAACAACACTGGATTTGTTGGTATTTTAAATGTGATATAAAATTACATTTCGAGATGTTATTATCGAACTTCCTTGTGCGTCCCAGTATTATTAGAAGTTATGTTCATATTTATACCTCCCTTTA
>JAYMGU010000395.1:35000-58078 GCA_036178185.1 Liparis tanakae | reverse complement strand
TGTGTGTTTTTTGTGTGTGTTTTTGTGTGTGTGTTCTCTCTCTTTTGTGTGTGTTTTCCTCTCTCTGTGTGTGTTCTGTGTGTGTGTGTGTGTTCTTTTTGTGTTTTGTGTCTCTCTTTTGTGTGTGTGGGTGTGTGTCTCTTTTGTGTGTGTGTCCTCTCTTGTGTGTTTTTCTTTGTGTTTCTCTCGTGTGTTCTCTCTCTGTGTGTGTCTCTGTGTGTGTGTGTGTGTCTCTCTTTGTGTGTCTGTGTCTCTCTCTTTGTGTGTGTGTGTGTGTGTGTGTGTGTCTCTCTCTTTGTGTGTTCCCTTCTTTTGTGTGTGTCTGTGTGTGTTTCTCTTTGTGTGTTTTCCTCTCTGTGTGTGTCTCTGTGTGTGTGTGTGTGTCTTTTTGTGTGTGTGTGTCTCTCTCTGTGTGTGTGTGTGTTTCTTGTGTGTGTGTGTCTTTTGTGTGTGTCTGTGTTTTTCTCTCTCTCTGGTGTGTGTCTTCTCTGTGTGTGTGTGTGTGTTTTTTGTTGTGTGTGTGTCCCAAAAATACGTTCCTTGTGCGGCTCCAAGGGGCAACGACCAAAGAACGAGTGTTTTGAGGAGAGTCGCCTGCAAAAGAGAAGCGAAGTCAGCATCGGGGCCCCCCCTGGGGCCCCTTTACCACGGTAGGCCCCCAGCCCCCCCTACCAGACCCCCAGACCCCTACCAGCCCCCCCACCAGACCCCCACCAGACCCCCAGACCCCTAAGATTGACCCCCCCCCCAGACTTACCAGACCCCTAACAGACCCAAGGGGTTGAATGGAACCCCCCAAGACCAACATATTTAGGGAAAACCTTTCTTTTCTTCTTTTTTCCCCTTCTCTTCTCTTTTTCTTTTTCTTCTCTTCTTTTTCTTCTTTTTCTTCTTTTTCCCCCCCCCCCCCTTTTTTTTTTTTTTTTTTTTCTTTTTTTTTTTCTTTTTCTTTTTTTTTTTTTTTTTTTCCCTTTTTTTTTTTTTTTTCTTTTCTCTTTTTTTCTTCAAAAGGTTTCTTCTCTTTCCTTTTTTCTTCCCTCTTCCCCCCCCCCCCCCCCCCCTCCCCCCCCCCCCCCCTCCCCCCCCACCCCCCCCCCAGAACACAACAAAGCCCACAAAAGAAAAAAAAAACAAAAACAAAAAAACAACCAAAGAACACAAAAACCAAAAGAACCATACACAAAAAACCAAGACACCAAAAGACACACACACAAAACACACAACACCACAAAACAACAACACACACAGAAACACAACACACAGAAAACACACACACATACACACAAAAACACACACACACACAAAACACACACACACAACAAAACACCCACAACACACACACACACACACACAGAACCACCCACACACACACACACACAAAGACCCCCACACAACACAAAACACACAAAGACCACACACACACACACACACAGAAACAACCCACACACACACACACACACAGAAACCACCACACAACACACACACACAAAGACCACCAAAACACACACACACAGATAGACCACCCCACACACACACACACACACACACAAAGACCCCCCACCACAACACACACAAAGCCCACTCACACACACACACACACAAAGACCACCACACACACACACAAAAGATAAAACCACACAACACACAGATAGAAAAACACCCAAATAAAACACCCAAAAAGTAACCCCTTTTTTTTTTAAACACCAAACACAACGATAACCCTTTCCAAACACAACCGTGTCACAAACCCCAAGTAGGAAACACACAACACGGGGGGCTCTAAAAAAAAAGGGGGGGGGGGGGGGAGAAAAAAAAAAAGGGGGGAGGGGGGAAAAAAAAAAAAAAGGGGGGAAGAAAAAAAGGGGGGGGGGGGGGGGGGGGGGGGAAGACAAAAAAGAAGAAAGGGGAGGGGGAAGGGGGGGAAAGGACAAAAAGGGGGGGAGGGAGGGGGGGGGGGGAGGGGAAGGGGAGGGGGAAACGGGGGGGGGGGAAGGGGAGAGACAGGGGGAGGGGGGAAGGAAGGGGGGGGAAGGGAGGAGGAGGAGAAAGAAGGGGGGGGGGGAGGGGGGAGGGGGGGAGGGAGGGAGGGAGGAGGGGAGGGGGGAGGGGGGGGGGGGAGGGGGGGGGAGGGGGGGAGGGGGGGGGGAGAGGAGGGGGAGGAGGAGAGGGGGGGGGGGGAGGGGGGGGGAGGGAGGGGGGGAGAGGGGGGGGGGGAGGGGGGGGGGAGAGGAGGGGGGGAGGGGGGGAGGGGAGGGGAGGGGAGGGGGGAGGAGGAGAGGGGGGGGGGAGGGAGGGGGAGGAGGGGGGGAGGGGGGGAGGGAGGGGGAGGGGGGGGGGAGAGAGGGGGGGGGGGGGGGGGAGGAGGGAGGGGGGGGGGGAGGGGAGGGGGGAGGAGGGGGGGAGGGGAGGAGGGAGGGGGGGGGAGAGGGGGGAGAGGGGGGAGGGGGGAGGAGGGGGGGGGGGGGAGGGGGAGGGGGGGAGAGAGGAGGGGAGTTTTTTATAAAAAAATCAACATAGTTTATAAAACCATGAAATATAATTATTATAAAAGATGTTTTTTGTATTCATAAAATTATACATATTAATATAACGACATGTATTAGTATCGTTGTACTCGTGTTGAACGCCCCCTTTTATGTTTTTTTTCTGCGGGCAGATAAAAGCAGGAAGGACGCGGGCCGAAGGGAAGCCCGACGCTACAAAGGGGCCGGGAGGGGAGGAGGCGGGGGTTTGGGGTAGCCCGCCCCCCGCCTGAAGCTACGCCCAGTTCTGTGAACGCCAAGAAAAAGAGACACAACCTTCCCACCTGCAGGTAAAACATGGCCCCCCCTTTTTACCTTTAACCAACCGGGCTTAGTTACATTTATTTAAATTTTTAATATTGTATATTTTATTATTATTTTTTTTATATTTTATTTTATTGTATTTATTTTTTTAATCATCGCAGAACATCAAAACATAAGTCCCCCCAGGTGCGAGGGGCCCAGGGGGGCCTCAGGTGACCAGCTGCTGACTTCAACGTCCGTACGTGCCCTAAAAAAAGCCCACTCGTCCTCCGCCCCCTATCCGGGGAGACCCTATGCCCGGGGTGATGTGCTTCCCAAGGTACCAAAAAACAGATACTATCAAATACTAAAATACACACAAGTACTACAAATACTCAATACTACACGCGTTATATTAAAAACATATACGTATTTTCGAAACTATAGGGCTTCTGGATTATAAGGCGACTGTCAATGAATGATCCATTTTCATTTTTTTTTTCATATATAAAGTCCCCGGACTATAAACAAAAAAAAGTCAAATAAATCAGTCAGGGGGCTAGTAAGTTTCTCGATTGGCTGTTGTGTAGCAATGTTTTTGATTGGTTGATAAAGTGGCCCCGCACAGCAGACCTCAGGGCGTTTGATTTCTCCACCGTGAGGGGCATTATGCTCTTCTGCGGCTGCGCCCCCACATTGAAACATTAAATAGCCAAGTTTTTTTTTCAGGTGAGAAATTGATGTGGCGGAGAGCGTGAGTTAAGACCACATGCGTGAGGGTTGAGAGCCCTGTGTTGGGTGAAGCCCCACAGTATGTATATTCCTGGCCCTACGGCAGCCTTAATGCTGCAATCGGTGCGGCTTTGTATTTTTACCAAAGTCGTACTAAAACATGTTTACTTAGCCGTAGCACACAAAATCGCTTCGAGGTCAGTAAGCACAACCGAATGAATCCATATATGAGGCGCTGATTATATACACTTTCCTTTTTGAGAAAAATAAAAGGCTTTAAGTGCTCCTATAGTCAAAAAATACTGCAAAGCAAATACTACTACAAATGCACTGGACATGTCATGCACTTCCTGTCGGCACTTCCTGGCATGCACTTCCTGTTGTGTACTTCCTGCCATGCACTTCCTGCTGTGTACTTCCTGTCATGCACTTCCTGCTGTGTACTTCCTGTCATGCATTTCCCTCTTGTTTTACTTCCTGCCATGCACTTCCTGTTGTGTACTTCCTGCCATGCACTTCCTGCTGTGTACTTCCTGTCATGCACTTCCTGTCGTGTACTTCCTGTCATGCATTTCCTGCCGTGCACTTCCTGTTGTGTATTTCCTGCCATGCACTTCCTGTTGTGTACTTCCTGCATGCACTTCCTGCTGTGTACTTCCTGTCATGCACTTCCTGTTGGTACTTCCTGTCATGCACTTCCTGTCGGTCCTGCAGGAGGTGCAACAAGATCTACGGTCGGCCAGAAGCAGCACCTCGGTCACTTCCCGCCAGGAACCTCCTCCAGGATGATGTAGCTCCTCCCTTCCTTTTATGAAATACCAGAAGTCAAACGTTTCGTACTTTGACTTTTTTATATCCACCTGTTGGCCTCTTCCTCTTCCTCCTCCTCCCCTTCCTCATTTCTCTCTACGCTTTTTTTCAAGAGCATTTTTGACTTTCTTCAGGGGCCTTATTTTAATATTTGTTTTTGGAACGCTTCAGGGCCTCCGGCGAAACTTGATTCATCCGACCGGGCCCACAACACGCCGTGTTTTTTGTTTGGGGGGCGCGGGGGCCACGCCCTTCTGTGCTTTTTTGGGTTTACCTTTTTTTTGAAGGACACTAAGAAAAATGTCTTTGAGCTCCGTTGGTGTGGCATTAAGTCAGAACGTTGAGTAAACAACTGCTGACTACTGCCAGAGAAATGAAACAACGTTGACCCGATGTCAAAAAAAAAAGTCTGGTTAGAAAGTTTAAATACTGATATTAATATTCAGACTCGAATAGTTTGAAGGTTATTTAATTTCAACGGTTTACGTAATGATTCAACCTTCAGTTCTTGTGAGACCTTAATTATTATTATTATTATGGTTTGCTTCTGAAGTTAGAATACGCCTTCAAAATAAAAAATACAGATTAGGTTGATTTTCTTCTGTGTTTCCATGTGACTTTTAATTTGACGTTGAACTGTTTGGTTCCTCGTGTTTATGCTTTGTGTAGTAGCGCCTTACTGCTCCAGGGGGCGCCAAAAAGCCCCAGGCTGCAGGTTCACTGGGGACCACCTGGGGACCACCTGGGACCACCTGGGACCACAAGCCCTCTGGGGTTTTGTTGCGTCACACGGGTCCAGAAGAGACCTTTTCACGTGAACTGGCGAACTTTATTTAATTCTTTTCCTTTTTTACGAAACCCAAGAAAATCCAAAACGCTTGCTTTTTATGATCATGAAACAAAACAGAAAACAAAACAAGATGATGATGACGGCGATGATGAAGAAATGGATGAATATTTTATTTGATGACATCTTTTCTTGGTGTTTATGACAAGCTGAAGATATTACATATTGTTTCTGCTATGCTTTTCTTCTTTTTGGTGTCGTAATCCGTTGTTAAAGAAGGTCAGGATCTGGGGTCAGGTCTGGGGTCAGATCTAAATAGGTCTGGGTCAGATCTGGGGTCAGGTCTGGGGTCAGATCTGGGGTCGGTCTGGGGTCAGATCTTAAATAGATCTGGGGTCAGGGTCTGGGGGTCAGATCTGGGGGTCAGGTCTGGGGGTCAGGACTGGGGTCAGGGTCTGGGGCTGCATCTGGGCTGTGATCTCAGTCAGGTCTGGGGTCAGATCTGGGGTCAGGGTCCTTGTAGCTGTTGCATGAGCCGGTGAACTTGTTAGACGCGTCGGGAAGTAGAATAATTAAATTATGACCTTTGACCTTCAGCGTGTCCTTATTGTATTATTAAGATGTTTACAGGTCATGCCATAAGGTTTGAGGATGAAGCGCTCATGACTTAATTGATATTAATATCTGAATATATTCACATATAAATGATTTTGAACACATTTTAGTTTAATGTTGTTTTTAATCTTTGATCTTCTTGAAGAAATAAAACACATTTGTCAGGAACACCTATTAAAATGACAATAATTTGTTCACTTTCACAAAGAAGTTTCCATCTACCGCCGCTCAGAGGATGAGTGTCGCCTAACGCCTCACGACTTCAACGCCTCAACGTTTCTAACGCCTCACGCCTCAATGACCTCAAATGACTCAGCCAATTAACGCCTCAACGCCCTCAACGCCCTCACACGACCAACGCCTCACGACCTCAACGCCTCAACGCCTCAACGCTTCACGACTAACGCCAACGCCACGACTCAACGCCAACGCCTCGCGACTCAACGCTCAACGCTTTAACGCTTAACGCTTTCACGCTTTACGACTCAACGCTTAACGCTTAACGCTTTACGCTACGACTCAACGACTACGACTCAACGCTAACGCTTTTAACGCTTTACGACTAACGCTAATGGCTCAATGCCTTTAACGCCAATGCCTTTACGACTCAACGCTAACGCTACGGTTTCAACGCTACGCCACGGCCAACGCTTAACGCTTTAACGCTTTAACGCTACGCCACGCATTTAACGCTCAACGCTTAACGCCACGCACTCCTCAACGCCCTCAACGCCCTCAACGCCCTAACGCCCTAACGCCCTAACGCCCTCACGCCCTCAACGCCCTAACGCCCTCAACGCCCTAACGCCCTCAACGCCTAACGCTTCACGCTCACGACCAACGCTCAACGACCTTAACGTCTTTAACGCCTAACGCCTCACGACCAACGCTTCAACGACTCACGACTAACGCCATAACGCCTCAACGCCTCAACGCACTCTCAACGCCAACAACTCACGACTCAACGCTTCAACGCTTTCAACAACCTCAACAACCTTTCAACGCCTTACGACCAACGCCTCGCCAACCTTTCAACGCTCAACGCTTCTAACGCCATTTAATTAACGCTTCAATCTACCTTACGACCAACGCTAACGCTAAACGCTTTCACGACCTCAACAACTCACGACTCAACGCTTCAACGCCAACGCTTCACGACTAACGCTAACGCTTCACGCCACGACCACGACTCAACGCTTAACGCTAACGCTTTCACAACCTCACCTTAACGCTTAACGCTTTCACGACTCAACAATTCAACACTTAACGCTAACGCCAACGCTAACGCTTCACGTACTCAACGCTTTACAACTCAACGCTTTACGCTACGACTCAACGCTAACAACCTCTAACGCCTTAACGCCAACGACTCTCAACGCCCTCAATGACCTCGCCAACCTCACAACCTCAACAACCTCAACGCCCTCAACGGCCTCAACGCTCTAACGCCCTCAACAACCTCAACGACCTCAACGACCTCAACGACCTCACGCCCTCAACAACCTCAACGCCCTCAACGACCCAACGTTCAACGACTAACGCCTCTAGCCCTCAACGACCTCCACGCCTCAATGCCCTGCGCCTCAACACCTCCAGCGACCTCCAGCGCCTCAGCCCTCCAAGCCTCAGCGACCTCAACGCCTCAACGCCCTCACGACCTCCAACGCCTCAACGACCTCAACGACCTCAGCGACCTCAGCGCCTACCTCAGCGCCTCAGCGACCTCCAGCGCCTACGCCTCAGCGCCCTCACGCCCTCAACGACCTCACGCCCTCACGCCTCAGCGACCTCCAGCGCCCTCAACGACCTCCAACGCCCTCAGCGCCCTAACGCCTCACGACCTCCAGCGCTACCTCACACTCAGCGCCTCACGACCTCAACACCCTCCAGCCCTCAACGCTCCTCCTCAACACCTCAACGACCTCAGCACCCTCCACTACGACCTCGAACCTCAACGCCCTCAACAACCTCCAACGCCTCCAACGACCTCAAGCGCCCTCAACAACCTCACCCTCAAGCGACCTCCGCCTCAACGACCTCAACGACCTCACGCCTCAATGACCTCAGCGCCCTCAACGCCTCCAGCCTCCAGCGACCTCAACGCCTCACGCCAGCCTCAGCGCCCTCACGACCTCACGACCTCCAACGCCCTCAAGCGCCCTCCAGCCTCACCTCCAACGACCTCAACGCCCTCAAGCTCACCTCAGCGCCTCAACGCCCTCAAGCCTCAGCGACCTCCAACCTCACGCCTCAACGCCCTCAAGCACCTCCACACCTCAGCGCCCTCACGACCTGCGCCTCAAGCGACCTCCGACCTCAACGCCTCACGCCTCATCAGCTTCCCATTCATTCTCTATGGCGGGGTCGAGTAGCGGTGTCATATTCTGTGGCCACTGCAGCTCAGTGGTTGCAGAGTGAAAGCTCCTCCCTCCTCCTCATTCAGTCTCTGTGAGAAGGACCGACTCGTTCACGTTAACAGTAAGTCGTTCATATGGAGGACTCAACATGACTTAAGTATAAATAAATGAAAAAATTTTGGCCCCAAACCCTTTGTCTAAAGCCTGTTTGGGTTTTGGTGGGGGGACCAGCAAAAAATTTCCTCAGCACTTGGATCTGTGGGCAACAGCGTTTTATGCCTTCTTGTCCGCATTCAAAATACTACTGTTGAGTCACGGAATGTAATTAAAGGGTTTATGGAGATTCAGCCTGATGAGGGGGCTTGAGGTCCTTCGGGACCCGGGCCCCCGGCGGGCCTGGCCCCGGGCGGGCCGGCGCAGCCGGGTCTGGGCGGATTTTTGAAATGCCCCCCTGGCTTTTGATGTCTCAAGAGATGAACATGAGATCCCCCTTGGGGTTTGGGGGGGATCTAAAACAAAAAGGTTTTATTACTTATTAAAGATAACAAAAATAAATTAATTTTTTTTGGGGGTTAAGATTCAAAACTTCCTATTGTTAGGCACCCGGGGTCGGGAAAAGTTACGACGTAAAAAAGTTATTCCCGTTTTTAAGCCAACCTAAAAGGCAAATAAACAGGGGCAATTTCTACTCCACTGTGAAGTTACGAGAATCTTTGGGAGTCAATTCGGAAACAGCAGTCGGGGGGGTGGCGTCAAGCCCAACCCCCAAGCCCAAAGCCCCCCAAAGACCAGACCCCAAGACCAGCCCCCAAGCCCAACCCCAAGACCAGACCCCAAGCCCAAAGACCCCAAGACCAGCCCCCGGGGGCCAGCCCCAAAAGGGCCAGCCCCCAAAGCCCAGCCCCCCAAGACCAGACCCCAAGACCAGCCCCCAAAAGACCAGACCCCCAAGACCAGCCCCCAAGACCAGCCCCCAAGACCAGACCCCCAAAAGACCAGCCCCCCAAGACCAGACCCCAAGACCAGACCCCAAGACCAGACCCCAAGCCCAACCCCCAAGACCAGCCCCCCAAGACCAGACCCCAAGCCCAGCCCCCAAAAGACAGCCCCCCAAAAGCCCGGGGACCCCAAAACCAGATCCCAAGACCAGCCCCCCAAGGGACCAGCCCCCCAAGACCAGCCCCCCAAGGGGCCAGCCCCCAAGACCAGACCCCAAGCCCAAACCCCAAGACCAGACCCCAAGACCAGCCCCCAAAAGGCCCAGACCCCAAGACCAGACCCCAAGACCAGCCCCCCAAAAAACCAGCCCCCCAAGAAACCCCCAAAAGACCAGACCCCAAGACCACCCCCAAAGACCAGCCCCCAAAAGACCGGGACCCCAAGACCAGACCCCCAAAGACCGGGACCCCAAGACCAGACCCCAAGACCAGACCCCAAAAACCAGACCCCAAGACCCCAAGACCAGCCCCCAAAGACCAGCCCCCAAAGGGAACCAGACCCCAAGACAGACCCCCAAGACCAGACCCCAAGACCAGACCCCAAGACCAGCCCCCAAAGACCAGACCCCAAAAACCAGCCCCCCAAAGACCCAGCCCCCAAGCCCAGACCCCAAGACCAGCCCCCCAAGACCAGCCCCCAAAGCCCAAACCCCCAAGACAGCCCCCCAAAACCAGACCCCCCAAGACAGACCCCCAAGACCAAAACCCCAAAGACCAGACAGCCAAGACCAGACCCCCAAGACCGGGCCCCCCAAAAGACCAACCCCAAGACCAGACCCCCAAGACCAGACAGCCAAGACCAGCCCCCCAAGCCCAGACCCCAAGACCAGACCCCAAGACCAGACAGCCAAGACCAGACACCCAAAGACCAGCCCCCAAAAGACCCCAAGACCAGCCCCCCAAAGGGCCCAGCCCCCCAAGACCAGCCCCCCAAGGGAAGACCTCCAAGACCAGACCCCCCGACCAGACCCCAAGCCCAGCCCCCCAAGACCAGACAAAAGACCAGCCCCCAAAGACCAGACCCCAAGCCCAACCCCCCAAAGCCCAGAAAACCCCAAAACCCCGGACAGCCAAAAACCAGACAGCCAAGACCAGCCCCCAAGACCAGCCCCCGGGGGCCAGACCCCAAGCCCAGCCCCCCAAGACCGGGCCCAAAAGACCAACACCCAAGACCAGACAGCCAACCAGACCCCCAAAAGACCAGCCCCCCCCAAGCCCACCCCCCAAAAGACCAGCCCCCCGGGGACCAGACACCCAAGACCAGCCCCCAAAGACCAGCCCCCAAAGGCCAAAGACAGCCAAGACCAGACACCCAAGACCAGCCCCCCAAAAGACCAGCCCCCAAGCCCAACCCCAAGACCAGAAAAGCCAAGCCCAGACAGCCAAAAAGACCCCAAGACCACCCCCCAAGACCAGCCCCCCCAAAGAACAAAAAAGTCTGCCCTCAGTGTTTTTGGAATTGTTTCCCGGCCGAAGTAAAAAAGCTTTTCGGGTTTCCCTTCAAAGGTGAGCTGAGCCAGGCAGGAGTAGGGAGCACAGCACACCAGGTCCACCCCCCTTTGGGCCAATCAGGTTTTTAGACAGGGGTTTGGGGACCCCCCCAAAAGCTCTTTTGGGAATATAAAGTAAATGTCACATAAATAAATAAAAGAAAAGTGTGGACACATAAATAGAGAATGCTGATCCATCATTTTTGGATTTTTATCCGTCTTATTAAATTACAACATAAATAATTGTAGACTCCCCCCTTTGTGGACTCCCCCCTTGTGACCCCTCCCTGAAAACCCCCCTGTAGACCCCCCCCCTGTAGACCCCCGCCCCAGACTCCCCCCCCGTGAAAAGAACAGGAGGGAAACCCAGCCCTCCCGGTTAAATAAGCTAACCCAGATAATTACAGGCAACAGCTGGGGGGGAGCCCCTTTTCCCCCCTTCTCCCCCCCCTTTCCCCCTCCTTCTCCCCCCCCCCCCTCCTCCCCCTTCTCCCCCTCCCCTCCCCTTCCCCCCTCCTCCCGTTCTCCCCTTCTCCCCCCCCTTTTCCCCCTTTCCTCCCTCCCCTTTCCCTTACCCCCCCCTTCTTTCTCCCCCCCCCTCCTCATCTCCCCACCCCCGGTTAGTTTCCAATGGTACTTTTATTATTTTTTTTTATTATTATTATTATTATTATTCTCTTGAAAAACCCGGGAATTTTTTGGCTTTAAAACGCCCCTTATCTCTCCAAACATGAAACAAACCCCAGCCCTTTAGACCCCCAGACCTCGGACCCCAGACCCCTAGACCCCTAGACCTCTGGGACCCCAAGACCCCTAGACCCCCAGACCTCTGGGACCCCCAGCCCTTAGACCCCCAGACCCTAGACCCCCAGACCCTGGGCCCCCCAACCCTAGCCCCCCAGACCCCGGGCCCCCCCAGATGGGGACCAAACCCTTTAAAGGCTGTCCCCACTCCCTCCCCGGGACTCCCCCCCACTGGGGAGACCCCCCCCACTGCGGGGACCCGCCCACTGTTGAGACTCCGCCCACTGCTGGGACCCCCTCCTCCTCCCCCCCCGGGAGGTCTCCAAACTCTCCATGGGGGGAATATGTCTAAATATGAACTATTTTTAAACCCCTTCAGATTAAATTGGGAATGTTTTTTAACTCTAATCTGTCTTCTGGTCACTGACATCTGTTGTTCTGTCCATCCTGGAGAGGGCCCCCCCTTTTTTCCCCCCGGGGGTTTTTTTTTTTTTCCCCCTTTTTTTTCTTTTTGGTCCGATGTGGGGGCAAAGGCCCGGGGGGGTTTTTTTTTAAAAAAAAAAATTTTTTTTTTTTTAAAAAAAAAAAAAAAAATTAATTAATTTAAAAGGGGGAGGGGGGGGAAAAAGGGGGGGGGGGTTTTAAAAACCCCCCCAAAAAAAAAGGGGGGGGCCCCCCCGGGGTTTTTTTTGGGGGGGGCCCCCACCCGGGGCCGGGGGGCCCCCCTTTCCAAAAAAACCCCCCCCCGGCCAAACCCCGGGGGGGGCCCCCCCCCCGGGGGGGGCCCCGGGGGGGGGCCCCCCGGGGGCCCTTCCCCGGGGGGTTTTTTTCCCCCCCTCCTCCTCCTCCTCCTCCCCCCCCCCCCCCCCCCCCCCCTTCCCCTTTTCCCTTTTCCCCCCCCCGGGGGTTTTTTTTTTTTCCCCCCCCCCCTTCCTCCCCCCCCCGGGGGGAACCCCAAACCCGGGGGCGGGGGGCGGGGCGGGGGAGCGGCCGGCGGGGGGGGGGGGGCCCCCCCCCCCGGGGGGGGGGGGGGGCCCGGGGGGGGGGGCCCCCCCCCGCCGGGGCCCCCCGAAGGGCCCCGCCGGGGCCCCGGGGGGCCCAAAAAAAGGGGGCCCGGGGGGGGGCGGGGGGGGGGGTTTTTTTTTTTGGGGGGGCCCCGGGGGGCCCCCCCCCAAAAAAGGGGGGAAAAAAGAAAAACCAGGGGGGCCCCCCCCCCCCCCAAAAAGGGGGAAAAAAAGGGAAAAAAATTTTTCCCCCCCCAAAAAGGGGGGAAAAAAAAAGAGTTTTAAAAAAACCCAAAAAACCCCCCAAAAAAAATTTAAAAAAACCCCAACCCCCTTTTTTTTTCCCCGGGGGGGTTTTTCCCCCCCAAGGGGGGATTGGGTTTTTTTGGTTTTTTTAAAAAAAAAAATTTTTTAAACCCGGGGGTTTTTTTTCCCTTCCCTTTTTCCCTTTTAAAAAACCCCCCCCCCCAAAAATTTCCCCCCAAGGTTTTCCCCCCCCCCCGGGGGGGTTTTTTTTTTTTTTGGGGGGGTAAAGGGCCCCCTTTTGCCCCGCTTTAAAAAGGGCCCCAAAAAAAGGGGGGGGGGGGGGGGGTGGGGGGTGGGGGGGGGGGGGGGGGGGGGGGGGGGGGGGTGGGGGGGGGGGGGGTTTTTTTAAAAAAGGGGGGGGGGGGTTTGGGGGGGGGGTTTTTTTGGTTTTTTTAAAAAAGGGGGGGGGGGAAAAAATTTGGGGGATTTTGGGGGGGGAAATTTTTAAAAAGGGGGGGGGGGAAAGGGGGGGAAAAGGGGGGGGGGGGGGGGGGGGGGGGGGGGGGGGGGGGGGGGGGGGGGGGGGGGGGATGGGTGGGGGGTGGGCGGGGGGGTGGTGGTGGTGGGGGGGGGAAAAAAAAGGGGTTGGGTTGGGTGGGGTTGGGGGTGGGGGGGGGTTGGGGGGGTGGGGGGGGGGGGGGGGGGGAAGGGGGAAGGGTGGGGGGCGGGGGGGTTTTATGGGGGAAAAAGGGGGGGGGTTGATTGGTAGGTAAAAGGGAAAATAGGTAGGTAGGTAAAAGGGGGGGGGGGGGGGGGGGAAAGGGGGGGGGGGGGGTTGGTTGGTTGGGGTTTGGGGGGGGTTTTTTTTTTTGGGGGGGGGGGGGGTTAAAGGTTTTTAGGGAAAAAAAAATTTTTAAAAAAGGGGGGTTTTTTAAAAAAAAAATTTTGGGTTAATAGGCAAAACTTTAAAAAATTTTTAAAAAAAGGGGGGGGAAAAATTTTTTTTTTTTTTTTGGGGGACCGGAAAAACCGGGAGCCCCAAAAAAAAAATTTGGGGCCCCCCAAATTTTAAAAGGCCCAATTTAAAAAATTTTTTGGGGGGGGGGGGGGGGGCCCCCCCCCGGGGGGAAACCCCCCAAAATTTTCCCCCGGGCCCCCCCCCCCGGGCCCCCCCGGGGGGGGAAAAAGGGGGGGGGAACCCGGGGGGCCCAAAACCCCCCTTGGGGCCCCCCCGGTGGAAGGTTGGGGGGGCCCCCCCCGGGGGGGGGGGGCCCAGGGGCCCGGGGGGGCCCCCCCCCCCCAAAAAAAAAGGGGGGCCCCCAAGGGGGGGGGCGGAAGGGGGGAAGGGGAAAAGGGAGGGGAAACCCCCGGGGGGGGGGCCCCCAACCCCAAACCCCAAAAAAAGGGGGGGGGGGGCCCCGGGGGCCCCGAGATAGATAGGGGTAGGTGGGGTAGGTGGTGGTAGATTGATGATAGTGGTGGTGGTGGTAGATTGATATGGTAGGTAGGTAGGTAGATAGATACGTAGGTAGATAGATAGATAGATAGGTTAGTAGGTAGATAGGTAGGTAGGTAGGTAGGTAGGTAGGTAGGTTGGTTGGTTGGTGTGTTGGTAGGTGGATGGATTTCTGATATATTGATGGATGGATGGTACGGACCTGAAGTCTGAACATGGTTAGCCTAGCTTAGCATAAAGAAGCCAACATTTAGTCCAAGAGCATGCTAACTAGTCTATGATGCGTACAGTAAACCATTAGCATGCTAACTAGTCTATGATGCGTATGGTAAACCATTAGCATGCTAACTAGCCAATGATGCATACGGTCAAAGATTCACGGTTCATTCGGTTCTGTGTTCTCCTCCCTCAGGGTGACCAGGAGGTGAAGGCCGTGGCGCCGGGCAGCGAGCCAGCAGAACCCGGCGGCGGCGCCGACGTGGAACCGGACAAGTTCGAGCTCCCGGCGGACTCTGACGAGGAGTACATGGTGGTGGAGGAGGCCGACTCCTCGGCGGCCGGCCGTGCCAAGAAGACGGGGCTGACGCGCATCGAGAGCTTCAAGGCCACGTTCTCCAAGGAGAACCTGAGCAAGACCCGAGAACCTGGGCACAAGGTCAACTGCTGGGCGAGCGATCGTGACGGCCGAAGCGAGAGAAGATCCGCAGTCTGGCGAGCGGCTCAAGGAAACCATCGCAGAGCGCCGGCCAAGCGGGAACCTGAAGAAGGAGCGACGTGGCGGAGGGCCAGGAGGGCGCCGGGGCCCGAGGCCGCCGCCCGTGCCGCCGCCTTAAGGGCACAAGAGCGGCGGCCGGCCAGGCGGCGGGCGGGCGCCGAGGCCGAGGTGCCCAGTATGCAATGAAGCAGCTCGTAAACCTGGAGGGGCGGAGCAGGATCCTTTTTCTGGACCCCCAGACCCCGAGACCCAGACCCCGAGACCACCAGACCCCAGACCCGAGACCCCAGACCCCCAGACCCCTGAGGGAGAAGTTTTCTGCTCTGCCACTGAGACCCACATTGTTTGACTGAGCATCAGGACCGCCTGTGTTCTGGACTTTTATTGTCAAATCAGAAAATGTTATGTTTTAGTTTGTTTTGTGTTCTTTGGAAATAAAGAACAACAAATGGAACGAGGTTCCCCATCTTCAGGCCGTGCGTGTGCGTGTGTGTGTGTGCATTATGGAGGGTGTGTGTGGTCGTGTGGAAGGTCTGGAGAACTGATGATGAAGAGTTGAGTGATTAGGGAGGAAGAGGACCCGAGTACGTTCCTTCAGGGGTCTCAGGAGGTCCTGAGGGAACTTGTTTCTGCTGGTTTGGAGCAAGAAGACTTTAAGAAGACCAACGGCCCTCAAGGGAAGGTGTGAGGAGACCAGCTGGAGGTGTGAGGAGACCAGCTGGAGGTCTCCGTGAGCTTAAAGAACGTTTATGAAAGTTTGATCACGTTCTGTCGGAGGGCTAAGGTCCAGATGTTCAAGGTCTGGACTGACCCAGGACCGACCCTGGACCAGGACTCTGACCTGGGCCTGACCCTGACGGACCAGGTCAGGTCCTGGTCCTGGTCCCGTGTCAGGACCTGGCCTTGAACATCTGGACCTTGAGACATGTTTGTGCTTTTTATTTTGAAGGCGCCTCAGAAATACTTGAATAGTTAATGAGCTCCACTCACATTTGAACGTTTGTAACTTTAAAGTCTGGATTCATTGTTTGTGACTCGTCATGTGACATTAAAGATGATTATAACAACAACAATAACAACTTCTTATTAAGAGTGACTTCAATAAAGAAAAACAATAACATCTCTTCTTTTTTAGACGCCAGAATACATGAAATAATGTGAATCAAACATTGAGATGTTCTTTGAGCTCAAAGAAAGATCAAAGGTGTTGACTTGTTTACTTCTGAACAAAAACAAGTAGAACAACAATTATGACTCAGACACCAAGATACAAAGAAGCTTTTATTGTGAAAGGTCAGAACAGAAGTCACAAACAGGAAGTTGAAGGATTTTGAAGTGACAAAAACTAAAAATCCAAAAGAGTTTCGACACACAGACACACACACACACACACACAGAGACACACACATGGACGTTCGTCTAATTTCACACATAGGAATAATAAAGACAGTTAGCTAGTTAGCTTAGCATCAATCAGCTTCACACGTTATAGAAATGAAATAAAAAGGAAGAAATCCATCTAAAGGTCAACGTAAATAAAGTATATATATATATATATATATATATATATATATATATATATCTGTGTGTGTGTGTGTGATGGTGCCTTCAGGTGCAGTCACACAGCAGCCCGCCCCCTCAGGGTCCAGTGCTCCGGCTGGAGGCTCCGGACCGCAAGAGAAGATGAAGTTGAGGTCGGCGCTGCTTTCCTGTACACGGGCAGGCATAGAGCAGGGCCGCGGCCTCGGGGCCAGCAGGGAGCTTACGGCGACACGGCACCACGGGCAGCGTGGAAGAGGACCTGAGGGGGGGGTTACACTATTAGTTATTGTTCAGCTCATATCGAGGAGAAATGGATTCAGACCTTTTATCTTCTTTTCATTTTATATAATTTTACCAATTGTTATCTATTTTGCTGTAAAAATATATATATATATATATGTTTATTATTGTATGTATATATATATTTAGTATTTTTAAATGTTACATTTTCTTTATAAACTTATTTTGTTTTATTAATTTTTAATGTATTTTGTTAAATATTTTATTTACAATTATGTTTTTATGTGCTATTTAAATGTGTTACTTTCATATTGACGTGATTATTTTAGTTGTTCATGCTTTCACATCATATTTAATATTTAATAAAATTAGGATTCATCAACGATTATGACACCGGGATACCAAGAGCCTGGAACCACGCTGATCTCTGGGGCTTTTATTGTGAAAGGGCAAAACAGAAGTCATATATATATACATATATATATATATGTATATATATATGTGTGTATATTATTGTATATATATATAATTTTTTCAAATATTGCATTTTCTTTCTAAACTTATTTTCATTTTTATTTTAATATTTTATTTATTATTATGTTTTTATGTTATTATTTTAGTAGTTAATGCTTCCACATCATATTTAATATTTCATGATTATTTTTATTCCTGTGGCTTTTAGACGTTAAACATGTCATAGTGGAGGTCGGGGAGGTTGTGGTGGAGGTCATGTGGAGGTCATAGTGGAGGTCATAGGAGGTCATGGGAGGTTGTGGTGGAGGTCATGGTGGAGGTTGTGGTGAGGCATGTGAGGCAGGAGGTCATGGTGGAGGTCATGGTGGAGGTCTGGTGGAGGTCAGTGGAGGCTGTGGAGGTCATAGTGGAGGTCATAGTGGAGGTCTGAGGTGGAGGTCATAGTGGGAGGTCGTGGTGGGAGGTCATAGTGGAGGTCATAGTGGAGGTGTGGTGGAGGTCATAGTGGAGGTCATAGTGGAGGTCGTGGTGGAGGTCATAGTGGAGGTCATAGTGGAGGTCATAGTGACATGGTGGAGGTCATAGTGGAGGTGTGGTGGAGGTCATAGTGGAGGTCATAGTGGAGGTCTGTGGTGGGAGGTCATAGTGGAGGTGTGGTGGAGGTCATGGTGGAGGTCTGGTGGAGGTCGTGGTGGAGGTCGTGGTGGAGGTCGTGGTGGAGGTCGTGGTGGAGGTCGTGGTGGAGGTCGTGGTGGAGGTCGTGGTGGAGGTCATGGTGGAGGTCGTGGTGGAGGTCGTGGTGGAGGTCGTGGTGGAGGTCACACTGACCTTAGCGGCCTCGAGAGTCGGCGCGCGCCGTCCCACCCCGCCCCGTCCAGGAAGAGGCCGTAGATGTAGACTCCGCCCACATCCTCGGGGGGCGGAGCCGACACGTCCTCCCGCATCATGCGGGTGACGTCGTTACCCAGGGCGACGGCGTCCAGCGCCCAGCTCATCGGGCGCGTACCAGGCTGGCTACCTCCAAGTTCCGCATGGCGGTCAGGAAGCCCTGCGGGTTGAAGAAGCCGGCGAGCCAGAACTGGTCCGGCCGGCCGGCGCCGACCCACACGGCGAGCTGCCGGTTCCTCTCCAGCAGCTCGCCGAACCAGAAGGCCAGCGTGGCCGACGGCCAGCTGAGGCGGCGCCAGCGGAGCGGCACGCCGCATCGAACATGCGGTCCAGAGCGCACGCAGGTCCTCCGACATGATGATGGTGCCTTCAGGGACACACAGGCACAACCATCACTCTCTAAGTGTGTCTCTCTCCAGTCTCTCTCTCTCTCTCTCTCTCTCACCCTCGATGGCCAGCCCCAGGTCTCTCTCTCTCTCTCTCTCTCTCCTACCCTCGATGGCCAGCCCCAGGTCTCTCTCTCTCTCTCTCTCTCTCTCTCTCTCTCTCTCACCCTCGATGCCAGCCCCAGGTCTCTCTCTCTCTCTCTCTCTCACCCTCGATGGCCAGCCCCGGGTCCTCTCCCCTCCCCCCGAGGACCCGGGTTTCCCCCCCCTCCCCCCCCCCCCCGAGCCAGCCCCAGGCTTTTTTCCCCCCCTTTTCCCAGTTCCGCTTGAGGATGGGCGGGGGGGGAAAACCTAAGGAGCTGTATGTTCTCTTCTGTTCGTTTCTTATGGGTACATTATTTTTTTTGGTTTTGTTCCTTTATTCATTGTTTTTTAGGTTTCTTTCTCTGGTTCTTCCCCCTGCCGTGTCCCCGGTTCTCGTCATGATCCGCGTAACCGGTACCACACAGGTCCGCTTTTCCTCGGTGACTACCCGATGGGAGGGAGGTTCTGACACCCCGTGTAAGGGGATGTGGAGTCGGGAGAATTGGAGGTTCGGCGTAAGAGCGGCAAGAGACGCTCGGTCGTATTTTTCTTGAAGGTGCAGGTACAGTGGTAGAAGGGTCCGGTGGGATTTGTTTGTGCGTGTTCCGCTGGAGTACCTGCGCCCGTTCATCAAGGTCCTCGTCATCACGCATGATGACTGAGCAGAGAGCTCTCCGGCACTGCAAGCTGGTCTCCCTGATCAGGAGATGGCTTCGGGCTTCAGGAGAGCTTGATAAGCTACCTGAGTTACGCGGGCGGTTTATATGATCTCAGGACCGGAGCCAGGAGCTCAACCTCGCTTCCGGGTCCGAGTAGATGATGGATTACGCATCTTTGCATCTTCTCGGCGATGAAGTGCTTTGAGTCCAGGGAGGGCAGCACCGCGGGTCTGCTCAAGCGGGGCGAGCCAACGGCAGCTGGTGCGACGGCCGGCGTCAGGCCTCCGCGCCGCGCGGCTCTCCAGCAGGGAGCCGCGGCTGCGGCAGCTCTGCGGCTGGCGGCAGAGACTCGCGACGGCGCGTCGCTGAGAGGGCGTGGCCAGAGCGGGCGTGGCCGGAGCAGGGGACGGCGCAGCGGCGCTGCTGCTGATCCGATCCCAACGGATGCGCGGCCAGCGTGGCATCACTGCTACTGCCGACCCACAGGTGGTGAGTGTGGATGAGAGTGTGAATGAGGTGAGTGTTGGTGATGGTGGTGGTGGTGTAGCTGGGCAGGCAGCGAGGAGGCAGGCTGGGGGGTGGGAAGTGATGAGAGGTAAGAAAAAAAAAAAAAACAGACCAAAAAAGTTGTGGGGAGTGAAGCTGCCAAAGCAGTGTGGTGGGGAGGTGAAGGTGGAGAGGATGGAGGAAAAGGACAAGAAAGAAAAGAAAAAAAGGGGACACAGATTAAAAAACAAAAAAAATAGTGTTGATGGTGCTATGGGGGCTCACGGGGGTGATGGTGGTGCAGGGTTAGAAGTGGAGGTCGAGGTGGTGGAAATTGATGAGGAGGAGAAAAAAAATAAAAGGACAAAGAAAAGTGGTGTAAAGCCCATGGAGGTAGTAGGGCAGGTGGATGGAGTCAAAAGGGGCGGAGGAAGGCGGTACAGGTGAGGGGGCTGAGCAGGTGGAGATGGATGAGGAGGAAAGGGGGGTGCAGAAAGAAAAAAAGAAAAGAAAAAAAAAGCGGTGAGAGTGACGGCGAGGCCAAAGCCAGCAGGGTGGAGGAGAGGGTGGGGGGCAAGGCAGGTGGGGAAACAGGGGTGAGGAGGTCAGTGGACAGGCGACCCTCCTCTGGTTTTAAACAGTCAAGAAAAAAACAAAGTTTTATGTACAGCTGACGAGATCATCCTGTTTTTATATAAAACAAAAAATAAAATAGATGTAGAGGTCAGGGAGTTCTTCCCTGACCTCGTGGCCTTGACTACTCCTGCCGCTATCACATGGCAAAAAAACATTTAGATATGCAGGAGATTTTAGAATTAAAAAGATTTTATTAAAAGTCAAGCTTTGCATCCAGCAGGAGGGTGGAGAGCTCCAATGTGTCTTTAATTGATTTGTTTTTTTTAAGTTTTATTTGTTTTTAAACTCTTTTCTTTTAATAGGCACATTCAGAGTCGGAGTTTTAAGCGTAAATGGGCGAGGATTGTAAGAAAGAACATCTATTTATAGATTTAACAAGATGAAAGCAATGATGTTCTCTTCTTACAAAAACACTAGCGACAGCACCACGAGGCGGACTGGGGGGAGGGAGTGGGGGAAGTCCTCCTGAGCCACAACACCAACCTCAGCGGAGGTGGGCTTCCTCTTCTCCAGGGCCTTCAGTCCCAAGTCACTGGAGGTCAAACACATCGTCGAGGAGCTGTTCCTAGTGAAAGCACGGTTCGACCTTTTACTGTTGTTTTCATAAATGTTTATGCTCCAACAACCGGAACAGAGAGGAAGCTTTTTTTATCTAAAATTAATGATGTTTAAATGACTGTGCCTCGGAGGATTTTTTATTCTTGGGGAGTTTTAACTGCACAGAGGATGATTTTAAAGACAGAAACCACACAGAGCCACATCCAGCTTCACAGCAGGTTCTGAGGAGGCTGGTCCATTCTCATGGCCTGGTGGACGTGTGGAAAGGATGCATCCGGACTGCCGACAGTACACATGGTCCCACCTTAGGGAGGAAGAATCTCCTCAGCCAGGTTAGACCGTATGTATGTTTTTAAGCACCATTTTAGTATTTTTAAAATGTGCAGCATTATTCGGCGGGTTTTTACTGATCATTCTTTGGTTTTATGTCATGTTTTTATTAGGAACTTTTCCCAGGAGGCGTATTGGCATTTTAATTCAGTTTTAACTTTCGATAGGAATTTTAGGGAGGTGCTTTTTTATTTTTGGAGTGTTTTTAGGCGGGAAGAGTGTTTTAACAATCTTAGGCAGTGGTGGGACCATGGTAAGACTGAAATTAGACTTCTTTGTCAGCAGCACATTTTCCCAGCGTCACTAGAGCGTCACCAGATCTATGAAGGACCTGGAACTGAAATAGTGGACCTAGAAAGTTTGAGTGAGTCCACAGGAGATCGAGGACATGTTGAAGTCCTCAAAAAGGAAAAAAGGCGTCTCTCCGACCTGTTTGGGGTGAGAGTACAAAGGCGCACTGGTCAGGTCGGTTCCAGACCCCATGGAGATGGACCTCCCCTAGCTTCTTCTTCGGCCTGGAGAAGAGGTGGGCGGGGCGGTGATTCACTCACTGCTGACCGGCAAGGGCAGCCGCTGGTGGGGCCAAGCCAGGTCCGGAGGCGAGCCGTGGGGTTTTACTCCTCCCTGTATCCAGTGAGTATAGGGAGGAGGAAGTGTCGACGGAGGGCTCTGTGGGGAGCTGCCTCAGGTCTCGAGGAGACCAATGAGGGCTCGACAGACCCTAACCCCCAAGAGCTGAACGCTCTCCTGCAGGCAATGCAGGGAGGCCGTGCCCAGGATGCGGCCACCCGCGGGAGTTTTATAAGGCCTGCTGGGATGTCCTCGGAGGGACATCCTGGAAGTCTTTAATGAGAATCTGGCCGCTGGTTCCATGCCGATGTCCTGCCGTAGGGCAGTACGGCGTTACTGCCTAAGAAAGGGAACCTGCAGGACACTGGTAACTGGCGCCTGTGTCTTTGCTGTGTGTGGATTACAAGCTTCTGCCCAAGGTCCTCGCCTCCAGGCTGAGGAGCTATGGAGCAGGTCCTCCACCGGGACCAGACCTACTCGTCCCCGGCAGGTCCATGGTGGACAACGTCCACCTCATTGACGTTTTGGAGGTCTCCAGCTCATTGGGTATTGACACTGGTCTGATTTCTCTAGACCAGGAAAAAGGCTTTGACGCGTTGACACGGCTTCCCCTGGAAAGTTCTGGGGAAGTTTGGGTTCAGCGCTGGTTTCCTAGCCAAGATCAAGGTGATGTACAGTGATGTTGAGAGTGTGCTGAAGATAAAGCGGCAGGCTGTGTGCTCCTTTTAGAGTGGGTAGAGGGTTGGCAGGGGCTGTGCTCTGTCCGGGATGCTCTGCACTCTCCTCGAGCCCTCCTCATCAAGATACGCTCTAGCCTTCATGGTCTGGTTTTACCTGGTTTTAATAGGAAGATGATTTTATCGGCTATGCCGACGACATTATCGTTTTTATTAGTAGCCAGAAAGATGTAGACCTTTTAAACCACATTGTACTGGGATTTTAGCACGGCATCGACAGGCGGTGAACTGGAGAAAAGCGCTGCTGTGGGGGAGTGCGTGGCGCCTCCGGTTCTTCCCAGAACCTGGTATGGAAAGGACGGTTTTAAATATTTAGGAATTATCTGGAAAAAAAACATGGTCCAGAAAAAACTGGGAGGCGTACAGAAAAAATAGAAGGAAACTTTCCAAGTGGAAGTGGCTGCTCCCCAGATGTCTTTTAAGGTAGAGTGCTGGTTTTAAACAATCTTATCGCATCCCAACTGTGGCACCGGCTAATGGTTTTAGACCCTCCCTCAGGGGTTTTTTAGGGCCCAAAATTCAAAGGGAAAATGGTGGACTTCTTTTGGGGGTCTACACTGGGTGCCACAGGGGTGCTGTTTTAGCCAGAGAGGAGGGGGCAGGGCCTTGTCCACCTGGCCAGCCGGACAGCCACTTTTTTGACTACAGTTTATTCAGAGGTTTTTTAAAGTGTCGGAGGGTTTTGAGTGTGGCGAGGCGTGGCCAGCTGCATCCTCAGGCGTGCTGACCACCTGGGGCTGGATGCTGCTCTGTTTTAATAGACTCCAAC
>JAYMGU010000395.1:0-30000 GCA_036178185.1 Liparis tanakae | reverse complement strand
AGGGAGACCCCCAGGACTGACCCAGCATGTAGCGCAGCAGCTCTCAGAGCCCCCTTTGCGAGGATCCAGGGCCTCAGGTGGTTCTGGACAAACGCATGCTGGCGTGAAGTCGGCCTGGTTGAACTCATACGGATGTTAGCCGGGCGAACTACGCCCTGGGGGGGGTTAGAAAAGGAGGTAGAGGAGAGAGAAAGAAGAAGAAGAAGAAGAAGAAGAAAAAAGAAGATGAAAAAGAAGAAGAAGAAGAAGAGGTGACCTCTGACCTGGACGGTTGTGGTGTGCAGGAAGGCCACAGCGAGACAGCAGAGGCCTCCACTGAGGCAGGAGCTGACCTCCAGCTGGTCCTGAATCAGCCCACTGAAGGTCCTCTTCAGACCGGCGCTTCATCCCTGAGGAGGAGGCCAGGGGCGAGCCAACCAACCCATAACAACTAACTACCACCACACCAACTGAACCCATAACCAACCAACCACAACCAACAACCACACATCAACCCATCAACCAACCACCCCCCCAACCAACAACCCTACCAGCACCAACCCCAACCATCAACCAACCAACCAACCAACCACCAACCCATCAACCAACCCTACAAACCAATCAACCCATCAACCAACCAACCAACCCACCAACCAATCAACCAACAATCAACCAACCAACCAACACAACCGCAATCAACCAACCACACCACAACCCATCTTAACCCACAACCAAACACAACAACCAACCAACCAACCAACCAACCCACCAACCAATCAACCCATCAACCAACCAACCAACCAACCAACCCAATCAACCCATCAACAACACAACCAACCCACAACCAATCACCCATCAACCAACGCAACCAACAGGACCGGTCATGAGGGCTGCTCACCCAGGGGAGGCTCAGGTGAACTTGATGGAGGACTGAAGGAAGGTGATGGGGGAACTACACTACACAGACAAAGCACAAGACACACACACACACACACACACACACATTATAGCCTGGCTCGATGGATGACTAGCTCCATAGCGCCGACGTTCGTACCAGGGGTGCCGCGGTGGTCAGCCAGGCCGAACCCTCGGTGCCTGGCGTCTCAGCCAGGCTCCCAGCGACTCCAGCAGCTCGTCCAGAAGTCAGCCCCAGGTGGCAGTTCTGGAGGAGGAGCCAGCCGACGCCGGCCATGCTGCTGGCCAGCAGCGGGCGTGGACCTCCTGGCCCTGCCCCATGGAGATGGGGCGGCACGGCGCCCTGCAGGTCGAGAGCGGGACTTCTTTGGGCTGCTCCTCCCTTCATCATCCATTCACCTGTCATCATTCATCCCTCCATCCCCTCATCATCCCCCCCACCTTTGCTCTTGGCCAGCAGCCGATGTTCTCCGTGGGGATGACCCCCTCGACAGCAGGCAGAGCAGGGCGTCAGGCTGTCGCTCCCCAGCAGCATGGCGTCCCAGGTCCAACAGCAGAGCCGCGCATAGGCCCGCAGAGAGGCCCGAGTAGCGCGCGCCTGGGCAAAAGGACAGGAGATTCAGAGAACGAGAGTTCTGGGAGCGAGTTCTGGGAAGGAGAGTTAAAGGAAGGGGGTTCTGGGGAAGGAGAGTTAAATGAAGGAGGAGTTCTGGGAAGGAGAGTTAAATGAATGAGATTCTGAGAAGGAGATTAAATGAATGAGAGTTCTGGGAAGGAGAGTTATGGAAGGAGAGTTAAAATGAAGGAGGTTAAATGAAGGAGAGTTAAAGGAAGGAGAGTTAATGAATGAGAGTTCTGGAAGGAGAGGAAGGAGTTTAGGGAAGGAGAGTTAAATGAAGCAGCATTAACGGAAGGAGATTGGGAAGAATAAATGACGGAGATTCTGGAAGAACGTTAATGAGAAGAAGTTAAAAGGACGTCTGAACGAAGTTAAAGAATGAGATTAAAAGGAGATTCTGGAAGTATAAGTTAAAGGAGGGTTAAGAGGAGTTACTTGGGTGGAGGTAATGAGGAGAGCTAAGGGAAAGGGAGTCGGAAGGAATAACATGAAGACCGAGTCCTGGGAAGGAAACTTATAGCCGGTGTAGGATGCAGTTCCATAGCGAGGAGCGTTAAATACAGGAGAGTTAGGGAAGTGAGTTATCCGGCCGAATGGTGACGTGTACAATGACCAGGACTAGAGTTCTGGAAAGTAGCAGGAGTTATGAGGAGAGTAAAGGAAGCGCAGGCCATGTCTGGCAGAGGAGACTCTAAGGACATGAGAGTATAGGGAAGCAGGTTCCTGGAGGTAAGTAAGGGGAGTTAGGAAGGGCTCTCCTGGATGGACCAGTTAACGGTCAGATTATCTCAACATATCGCCATTGTTCTGGCGAAGCGATATCTGTGGAAGCGAGAGCCTGGAAGAGAGCTATGGCGAAGGGAGCGTCTCATGAGGCAGAGTTCTGGACAGGCCAGCGAGTTAACTAGATAGGGCAGTTCAAAGGAAGCATGATTCACTGGGAAGAGACTTGAAGGAATGAAGAGTATATGAGAGTTCTGGGAAGCTAAGTTTGGGAAGGAGAGTTAAAGGAGGAGAGTTCTGGGATGGAGAGTTAAAAGAAGGAGAGTTTTAAGGAAGTAATGATGGAGTTCTGGGAAGGATAGTTAAATTGAAGGAGTTCTGGGAAGGAGAGTTTTGGGAAGGAGAGTTCAATGGAAGGAGAGTTAAATGAAGGAGAGTTCTGGGAAGGAGAGTTAAGAATGAGAGCTTCTGGGAAGGAGGTTTGGCGGCCTTGAGCCATGTAGTGGGCGAGTTAGAATCAAGGCACATTTCCCGATGAAGGAGTTATGAAGGAGTCAATACTCTGAGCAGTTCTGAGACAGGAGGATAATCCGAACTGAGTGTTAAAGGAATGAACCCGTTCTCGGGAGGGCTCGTAGGCTCACCTGGCAGGTCTAAGGAGTTCTGGGCAGCCTGTAGGTCTAGGAGGCCTAGTGAAGTGAGGTCTGGGTGGGTACCAGGCTTAGGAGATTGAGCGAAGGGCAGTCTGGACAGTGAAGGTGTGAAGCAGAGCTCTGGCAAGAAGCGACGTGAACTGGGTTACAGAGTTCTGGTAGAAAGTGTACACAGGAATTCTAATTCTGTGAAACGGAGAGAGGGAGAGGAGAGTTTGGCTGAGGTAGTGAGACCTGGAGCGAGGAGTCCGAGTGAGGACATAGCTCGATGGAGCGTGAGCTTCTGAAAGGTGTCAGCTTTCCCCTGCAGAGGGTCCTTGAGCATGTGGTCAACGCATCTCAGGTCCTGCTCTGCTCACTTGGACACAACAGGCCCTGTAGTTGAAGCGCTTTTAACCTGCTTAAGCTCGCTATGGCCGTGTGAACTGGTCAGATCTCTGAAGGGGGCACACAGGTACTCAGGTTACTGCAGGGTCTGGTCCAGATCACAGACCCATGCTGGAGATCCTTCAGGGAGTCAGAAGCCCGCCAGACACAGAATCCGACTTAGAATGCATTGTCTACATCGGAGTTACAGGAGAGCAAGAGAGGATGGTTACTTGGGAGGTAGCACCGATCATGAGTCCCTGCTCGTTTTGACCAACACTGAAGGACAGCTTGTGTCAAGACTCCTGGAGTGGAAGCGGTCACTAGGGAGAGCTACCTGGTAAGGTGAGATGTCCGGATTAAGTCTGCCGACCTTAGGAGGGATCATCTTACAGCGGAGCATCACCATGGACTGAGGTCCCGATTATTAAGCTCAAACGTGACTCAGATAACAAGCGTCTGGTGATGGACTGACCCCAGTAACACTCACTGGAAGGGATGGTCAGAGATGCTACCAAGGCTGGTAGGCCCACCTGGCAGCTGTATGCCTCCTGGAGTGAGAATGATATCTGTCAGTCCGTCTCCTGGCGTCCATCTATGGCGAGTTCTATTATCATCACCTAGGGCCACCAAGAGCGGTGGATTACTTTATGCGCCGCCATCTCAATCAGAGTGTTATGCTCCCCTGGTTGGCACCGGCCGTACCTCCTGAGCCTGGCTTGTGCCTCAGGCCTCCAAACCAAGACGTTCACTCTCTAAACTTGGACCCTGGGTGACTAGTTCGTGACAGCTAACTCATCAAGTCCTGATCTTCCTGCTTGTTGGGCGTCTACACGGTCTGGTGCCAGGCTACCAGTTCTGGTCCTCCACTAGGCCCTGGGTGGGATGCCTGAAGAGGCTGTGTCAGGTCCGGCTCTCCTCTGTTGAGTCACCCTAAGGAGGTTCAGAGTCCCTCAGAGCCCTGTGAGTCCAGGAAGGGGACATGTTCAGGTCTCAGGGTCCCCTCTAAGTACCAGAGGACGGTTCAGGTCTCAGGGCCCCTCTAGAGACCAGAAGGGATTCGGTCTCAGGGCTCCCTCTAGAGTACCAGAGAAGTTCAGGTCTCAGGGCCCCCTCTAGAGTCCAGAGGACGGTTCAGGTCTGGGCCCCTCTAGAGTACCATGAGGACAGTTCGGAGTCTCAGGGCCCCTCTAGAGTACCAGAGGCGGTTCAGGTCTCAGGGCCCCTCTAGAGTACCAGAGGACGGTTCAGGTCTCAGGGCCCCTCTAGATAGCTAATTGTCAGCCTGACTGCTGAGACTCGCCTGTAGACCAGTTTATCAAACCCTTCCTCCTAACTCCTCCTCTTCCCACCATGCCTTCCTCCCTAACTCCTTCCTCTGCCTCCTCCTCCTCTCTATACCTTCCTCCTTTACCTCTTCCTCCTGCCTCCTTCCTCCGCCTCCCTTCCTCCTCCATCTCCTCCTTCCTTCCTCTTCCTCCTCCCTCTCCTCCCTCTTCCTCTCCTCCTCTTACCTCCTCCCTCTTCCATCCTTCCTTCCTCCTCCTCCTCCTCTTCCTCCTGCCTCCTTCCTCTTCCTCCTCCCCTTCCTCCTTCCTTCTCTCCTCCTCCTCTTCCTCCATCCTTCCTATCCCTCTGCCTCCTTCCTCCTCTACCTCCTTCCTCTTCCTCCTGCTCCTTCCTCTTCCTCCTTCCTCTCTTCCTCCTCCCTCCCTCCCTCTCTGGCCTCCTTCCTTCCTCCTGCTTCCTCCTTCCTTCCTCCTCCTCCTCCTCCTTCCCTTCCTCCTCCTCCTCCTTCCTCCAGCTGACATGGGCCGAGGCAGGAGGCAGGAGGCGAGCGGAGGCAGGAGGCGTCCCTGTTGTGAGGGTCAAGGTCAGAGTGTCACGTGACCTGCTTCTCCAGGATGACCTATGCCAGCAGCTGGTCCTCGAGGCTGCCGAGTCACGTGAAGTCCACCACGGCCGTCCAGGCGTGACCTCGGGGCTGAAGGCCGGGTTGGCCAGCTGGTGGTGACGTAGAGGCGTGCCTCCATCACGTCCACCTCCTTGTCCCCACCTTCACCTGTTGGAGAGACACCACTGGCTTTCAGGAGGACACGTCCACAGGATTTACAACCTTCAAGGTGGATCCGGGAGCATTGCGGACTTTATGGTGGATCCAGACTTGATGTGAGTTCTCTATCTGGATGTTGTCCAGGACCGGGTCCAGGTCCTCCCCATCCTCCAGCAGCAGGGCGCCCCAGGGACAGACTGTCCTCAGGTGGGACGGAAGTACTTGTTGTTCAGAGACGCACCTGGAGAGAAGCGGCTCTTGGATTACGATTCCGGCTCCTCACCAGCAGGGGGCTGTCGACCTACCTGCAGCTGCTCACCATCCATGTTCTTGATCCAGGTCTTGCCCTGGCCCTGGGGATGATGAGCAGCGGGTAGCTGGGACGACTTAGTCACCACCACGCCAGTTCTGCACCGACAGTCTAACCGGAGACCCTTGAAGGCTCACTCGCTCACCGTGGCGCCGTCCACAAGCAGATCCAATCACGTCCAAGTCCTGCAGAGGGCGTGGCCTCATGTCACATGACGTTTCCACAGCCTCATGGACATGTTCTAACTTCTCTCAATCATTTGACTTTAGTAATTATGACTTTTAAGCTCAGTAAACATCCTAAAACGGGTTTTAGGTATAATTCATAGTGAAGATCACAGATCTATGACTGATACGTTATGAGCTGATAACAGATCTATGAGCTGATAACAGATCTATGAGCTGATAACAGATCTATGAGCTGATAACAGATCTATGAGCTGATAACAGATCTATGAGCTGATAACAGATCTATGAGCTGATAACAGATCTATGAGCGTCTCACAGGGCTGAAGGGGATGCGCTGCTCCTCCATCTCCCTCCTCACAGCTGCAGCAGCAGGGCGGTACTCCTGGTTGAAGGGGCCGGCGAGGACAGGAAGCCGGAGGAGGAGCACGTCAGCCACCAGGTGGAGCGTCTGGGTCTGGAACGCAGCGCGCTGTCGGTCCAGCGCACCTGGGGAGTGAGGGGTGAGGTCGTGGGGTGAGGAGGCGTGGGGTGGGGGGGCGTGAGGGAGGTGACCTTCTCCCCCAGCCCGTGGATCAGAGCGCTGGCCGTGGTCATCTTGTGGCGGCAGCTGTGGGCGTCGGCCTCCAGGTCCTGCTTCTCCTGGCCAGTCGTAAGAGCCTGAAGGCACCACGACGCCATGTTAGTGATGCAGCGTGTGTGTGTTGTGTGTGTGTGTGTGTGTGTGTGTGTGTCTCTGTGTGTGTGTGTGTGTGTGTCTCTGTGTGTCCCTGTGTGTGTGTGTCTCTGTGTGTGTGTCTCTGTGTGTGTGTGTGTGTGTGTGTGACCTGCACTGCGTCCAGCTCCTGCTGCTTCTCATCTAGTTGTTCTTGAGCCTTGGAAGTTCAGTCTGAGCCACGAGGAGCGAGCTTCCTGCAGGGCGGGTTAGCCTGCAGGAACACCACACACATTTGTACACACATATACACACTGCGATATATACACACGTATATACACCGTAGACATAAATGCCCCCCACGTGCCTTCAGAGGCAGCACCTCCTTGTTGATGGAGAAGTCGGCCATGGCCGGGTCCAGGAGCACAGGCCGGCACCGTGCCCAGATCCTCTTGGCGAGCCCAGGTGTAGTCCTCCATGTCCAGAGTCTGGAGCCAGCAGCTCCACCACCTCCGTCCGTGATGGAGTCCTGGGGGCACAGCCTGGGGTCAGAGGTCATCCTGTTCATTACCATGAGGCCAAGGGGACCAAAGGGCCTCAACCTAACCACGTTCCTCTGATGGACACGTTAGTGTGTAAGACATAAATCATGTATAAATGTATTTATTTTAATATCAATTAAAAATATATAAATGATATATATAAAGTATTATATTTATATTTTATACATTCTTAATTTTTCTCTTTGTCAAAATATAAATTATATTTATATATCATTTTATATTTCAATATACCTTATTATATATATTTCTTCTAAAAGAATAATGCCATATGTTTCAGTCTGTGGGGCTGCTGTCTTTAGCGCTGCAGGTAGTGATGTCGCTCAGACCTTGTTGAAGTGCAGCAGCATGCTCCAGAAGCTTGAGTTCTGCATCAAGCTTCATGGCCTCAGTGCCCAAGGTCGAGGGCAAGGTCCTCAGGTCAAGAGGTCACCTTTCCACCTAGCGAATAAAGAGGCGTGAGCAAGAAGAAGAAGAAGAAGAAGAAAGTAGGAGGAGGAGGAGCCAGACCTTCCTCTGGAACAGCAACATCACCAGTCCATGATCCTCATGATCAGGAGAGGGAGCTCTGGACTTCTCACTGTGGAAGATGTCTGACGATTTGGTCTAAGGACAGACCTGTAGTTATGGTCTACCTGTGTCTACCTTGTCTTGTCTACTCTGTGTTACCTGTGTCTACTGTCTACCTGTAGTTTACCTGTGTGTCTACACTGGTTTCATCAGTACCGTTCACCATGTTACCCGTCTACCTTGTTACCTGTGTACAGGTACCTGTGTCTACCTGTAGTTCTTTACTGTGTCTACTGAAACCTCTTTACCTGTAGTTACCTGTGCTCATCTGTGTCTACCTGTGGCTCCGTGCTGCTTGGTTCCACCTGACTAAAGGTTTTAAATCATATGTCACCTGTGTTCCCCCGGCCCAGGTTCCCAGTACCGGTGGTTATCAGGCTCCCCCTTACTCCGGCTACCGGGGGGTCCATGGTCTACCGGGAGTTTACCTTTGTCAAATTGTTTTATTGTCTTTTTTGCCCACTCCAGGTTACCTGTTTTACTTGTGCACCGTTTTACCTGTGAAAAGTGGTTATACCACGGTTATGAATTTAAAATTTAACTGGCTCAAATTTCATTTGAAGAATTTGTTTAATTCAACCAAAGTGGGGATCTTCTGACCTTTTTCCTTTTTTGTCTTGTCAAATGTTAGGTTTTTGTCCTGCAGATCTGAAAAAAGGTTAATGATACATTTGCATGTTTTAATACTGGTTTCATCGGGTACCAATTTCCCCTAGCATCCCTATAAATTTATTGGGAGTCCAATGATAAGATTTGGTTGACTTGTATGGCTTTTATTTTTTCTTCAAAAGTTTGATCACAAAATGAAAATCCCCTCGATTTTAAAAAAAAACAGGCCCTAAACCTATACCCAAATAAACGTTCTGAGATGGATATCGTGCTGCATCATTTTCCCAAAACATCGTGACAGTCAAAGGTGTTATTTTAAAATGTTTTAACCCCGACTGTGTGTAAACTGGCCCCTCAGAAAAGAATACAAAAAAGACGGGGTGTATAGTGTCCTCCAAAAAATAAACCTGACGGACCCACTATGGGGGTCCTAGTAGGTCGGGGGTTTTTCTTTTTTAATTTTCATTTAAAGTGATATCTTTTTTATTCATCTCAAAAAATAATCCCGATTTTTTTTATGCGTCAACCTTTAGAAAGGGGGGAAAGTTGAACCCCAAGTGATTTCCTTCAGGTGGTCCCCAAAAACGTAAAAGACAAGGCTGTTGGTGTCTTTTTGTGTGTGTTTTTGTGTGTGTGTGTGTTTGTGTCTGTGTGTGTGTTCTCTGTGTGTTTCTCTTGCTTTTGTGTGTGTGTGTGTGGTTCCTGTGTGTCTCTTTTTGTGTTCTCTTTTTGTGTGTGTGTATGTTCTCTGTGTGTCTCTCCTTTTTGTGTGTTTTTCTTGTCTGTGTGTGTGTGTGTGTCTCTGTGTGTCTCTCTCTGTGTCTCTCTTGTGTCTCTGTGTGTTTTCTCTGTGTCTCTCTTTTGTCTCTGTGTTCTCTCTGTGTGTCTCTGTGTGTCTCTCTCTGTGTGTCTCTCTGTGTGTTCTCTCTGTGTGTCTCTGTGTCTCTCTCTGTGTGTTGTCTCTCTCTGTGTGTCCGGGTTTTTCTCTTGTGTGTGTCTCTTTGGTGTCTCTCTATGTGTGTTTTCTGTGTGTCTCTCTTGTGTGTGTGTGTCTCTCTCTGTGTTTTTCTCTCTTTTGTGTGTTCTCTCTGTGTCTCTCTCTGTGTGTGTTCTCTCCTGTGTGTCTCTTGTGTGTGTGTGTTTTTCTCTGTGTCTCTCTCTGTGTGTGTCTCCCCTGTGTGTTTTCTATGTGTGTCTCTTTTTGTGTGTGTGTTTTCTCTGTGTCTCTCTCTTGTGTGTGTGTGTCTCTCTCTGTGTCTCTCTCTTTTGTGTGTCTCTCTCTGTGTGTCTCTCTCTGTGTGTTTTCTCTCTTTTGTCTCTCTCTGTGTGTCTCCCTCTTTTGTGTGTGTGTGTACCCCAGGGGGCCACGGGGGAGGGCCCCCGATTTAACACACCCCCCCGGGCCCCCCCCCGGGCCCCCCCCGTGCGGGTGGAAGCAAAAAGGGGCCCCTAAGGGGCCTGCTGAACCCCCTCCGTGAAGGTTTTAGGACGTTTCCGGGCGCCCGTCACGCGCCCGCCCCTCTGGACCTCACCTGCACCGCCCGGGGTTAAACGGACCTGGGCAGTTGGGACCCCGGCCCCAGGACTGACCCAGCATGTGGGGGGCAGCTCCCCGGGACCCCCCTCGGGGATCCAGGGCCTCCAGGTGGTTCTGGACAAACTGCATGCTGGGCGTGAAGTCGGCCTGGTTGAACTCATACGGATGTTCAGCCCAGAGGGCGAACTACGCCCTGGGGGGGTTAGAAGAAGGAGGTAGAGGAGGAGAAGAAGAAGAAGAAGAAGAAGAAGAAGAAGAAGAAGACGAAGAAGAAGAAGAAGAAGAAGAAGGAGGTGACCTCTGACCTGGACGGTGGTGTGCAGGAAGGCCACAGCGAACAGCAGAGGCCTCCACTGAGGCAGGGAGCTGACCTCCAGCTGGTCCTGGGTCAGCCCACTGAAGGTCCTCTTCAGACCGGCCTTCATCCCTGAGGGAGGAGGACCAGGACGCCAACCAACCAACCAACCCATCAACCAACTAACCAACCAACCAACCCACCAACCAATCAACCCATCAACCAACCAACCAACCCACACCAACCAATCAACCAACCAACCAACCAACCAACCAACCCATCAACCAACCCACCAACCAATCAACCCATCAACCAACCAACCAACCCACCAACCAATCAACCAACCAATCAACCAACCAACCAACCAACCCACCAACCAACCCACCAACCAATCAACCCATCAACCAACCAACCAACCAACCAACCAACCAACCAACCCACCAACCAATCAACCCATCAACCAACCAACCAACCAACCAACCCACCAACCAATCAACCCATCAACCAACCAACCAACCCACCAACCAATCAACCCATCAACCAACCAACCAACAGGACCGGTCATGAGGCGCTGCTCACCCAGAGGAGGCTCGTTGGTGAACTGATGGAGGACTGAAGGAAGGTGATGGGAACCTACACATACACAGACAAGACACAAAGACACACACACACACACACACACACACACACATTATAGCCGTAGCTCGTGGATGCTAGTTCCATAGCGCGGCGTTCCGTTACCAGGGTGCGTGGGGTGGTCAGCCAGGCCGGAACCCTCGGTGCCGGCGTCGGCGCCAGGCGCCAGCGACTCAGCAGCTCGTCCAGGAAGTCCAGCCCAGGTGGCAGTTCTGGAGGAGGAGCCAGCGCCGCCGCCATGCTGCTGGCCAGCAGCGGCGGCGTGGACCTCCTGGCCCTGCCCATGGAGATGGGGCGCACGCGTCCCCTGCAGGTCGAGAGCGGGACTTCTATTGGGCGCTCCTCCCCTTTATCATCCATTCACCTGTCATCATTCATCCTCCATCCCTCATCATCCCCCCACCTTGCTCTTGGCCAGCCGCTCGATGTTCTCCGTGGGGTCGGAGCCCACGACAGCAGGCAGACAGCGGCGTGCGGCTGTCGCTCTCCAGCAGCATGGCGTCCAGGTCAGCAGCAGAGCCGCCGCATAGCGCCCAGAGAGGCCCGATGTAGCGCGCCTGGGCAGAGGACAGGGTGAGAACGAGAGTTCTGGGAGCGAGATTCTGGGAAGGAGAGTTAAAGGAAGGAGAGTTCTGGGAAGGAGAGTTAAATGAAGGAGAGTTCTGGGAAGGAGAGTTAAATGAATGAGAGTTCTGGGAAGGAGAGTTAAATGAATGAGAGTTCTGGGAAGGAGAGTTATGGGAAGGAGAGTTAAATGAAGGAGAGTTAAATGAAGGAGAGTTCTGGGAAGGAGAGTTAAATGAATGAGAGTTCTGGGAAGGAGAGTTATGGGAAGGAGAGTTATGGGAAGGAGAGTTAAATGAAGGAGAGTTAAGGGAAGGAGAGTTATGGGAAGGAGAGTTAAATGAAGGAGAGTTCTGGAAAGGAGAGTTAAATGAAGGAGAGTTAAAGGAAGGAGAGTTCTGGGAAGGAGAGTTAAAGGAATGAGAGTTATATGAAGGAGAGTTCTGGGAAGTATAGTTAAAGGGAGGAGAGTTAAAGGAAGGAGAGTTCTGGGATGGAGAGTTAAAGGAAGGAGAGTTAAAGGAAGGAGAGTTCTGGGAAGGATAGTTAAGGAAGGAGAGCTCTGGGAAGAGAGCTCTGGGAAGAAGAGTTCTGGGAAGGAAAGTTAAAGGAAGGAGAGTTCTGGGAAGGAGAGCTCTGGGAAGGAGAGCGCTGGCTCGGCGCTGAGGCCCAGTGAGACCTGAGCGGTGGTCGGTCGGGACACCAGCTCGGATGAGCAGGAGCTTCCTGAGGTGTCCAGCTTCTCCTCGTGGCCGCTGGGCAGCGGGAGTCCTCCGGCACGGGTGGTCGAACCACGCCTCCAGGAGCGCTCTCTGGCTCACCTGGACACACGGACACCGGGCGCCTGTAGGTCTGAGACGCCTCACCTGCTCGGCCGGGCTCTGGGTGGTACCTGGCTCAGGATCTGGCTGAAGGGGGGCAGGCTGACAGCTGCACCAGGTTGAGCCAGGTCTGGTCCAGGATCCAGCGCATGCTTGGGTTCTACAGAGTTCAGGTCCAGAGAAGCTCCGCCTACACACAGAACCTACTTTACAATGCTGTGATACACGGAGAGAGAGGAGGAGGAGGAGGAGGAGGAGGAGGAGGATGGGCGCGTGACCTTTGAGGAAGGTGAGCACCTCGGGGTCCGAGATGTCTCCGGCCTGCAGGTCGATCTTCAGAGCCAACAGCAGAGTGAACAGCAGCTTGTGCTCCTCCTTACAGACTCCTGGCCGTGTAGCGGTACACCTGAGGGAGGAGCACACAGGTACTCAGGTACCTGCAGGGTCCTGGATCCAAGTCTACAGACCCTCTAGGAGGATCCACAGCGGGAGCAGAACCACCAGGACTAGAGGAATCACTAGACAGAGATACAGCTGCACATCGGATGTTACTCAGGGAAGACCAAGGGCTCCTGGCTGGATGAGACCTCGACCCTCGCCAGAGACCTACCTGGAAGGGGCTGGTCGAGACCTACCTGGAAGGGGCTGGTCAGAGACCTACCTGGAAGGGCTGGTCAGAGACCTACCTGGAAGGTGAGGAAGTGGATGATGTTGCCGATCCGTTTGGAGGTGCGCTCTCTTGGCGGAGTTCTGCATGGACGAGTCGAAGAGCCCCAGGAACTGCCAAAGACGTCTGGTACATGCGTTGACAGCAGCATCTCCACGATCAGGAAGTAGAGATGCTCCCTGGTGGCCACCGGCCAGGTACTCCTCCCTGGCCTGGTTGATCTTCAGCTCCGTCTCCGCCGCCACAGACAGCTTCTCACTCACCTGGGACGGAGGGACGGTTGGTTGATCTTTAGTCGCCGCCCGTCAATCAGTGTTTACTTCCTGGTTGGGGCCGTACCTCCTGAGCCGTGGTCTTGGTGACCCTCAGGACCTCAACCAGAGACTGGTCCTCCACTAAGGACCCCTGGGTGCTGGTCAGCCTGCACAGCAGACTGTCCTCCAGCTCCTGCATCTTCCTCTTGTTGTTCGTCACCTCCTCCAAGAGCTTCACTCGCTCCTCCTCCAGCTCGTGGTGGGACCCACAAGCAGGACGGTTCAGGTCTCAGGGCCCCCTCTAGAGTACCAGAGGACGGTTCAGGTCTCAGCGCCCCCTCTAGAGGACCAGAGGACGGTTCAGGTCTCAGGGCCCCCTCTAGAGTACCAGAGGGGGGTTCAGGTCTCAGGGCCCCCTCTAGAGTACCAGAGGACGGTTCAGGTCTCAGGGCACCCTCTAGAGTACCAGAGGACGGTTCAGGTCTCAGGGCCCCCACTAGAGTACCAGAGGACGGTTCAGGTCTCAGGGCCCCCTCTAGAGTACCAGAGGACGGTTCAGGTCTCAGGGCCCCCTCTAGATGGCTCTGTGTCAGCTGACTGCTGAGACTCGCCTGTAGACCAGTTATATCCAAACCCTTCCTCCTAACTCCTTCCTCTTCCCCCTGCCTCCTTCCTCCTAACTCCTTCCTCTTGCCTCCTTCCTCCTCCCTCTTCCTCCTTCCTTCCTCCTCCTTCCTCTTCCTCCTGCCTCCTTCCTCCTGCCTCCTTCCTCTTCCTCCTCCCTCTTCCTCCTTCCTTCCTCTTCCTCCTCCCCCTTCCTCCCTCCTTCCTCCTGCCTCCTTCCTCTTCCTCCTCCCTCTTCCTCCTTCCTTCCTCCCCCTCCTTCCTCTTCCTCCTGCCTCCTTCCTCTTCCTCCTCCCTCTTCCTCCTTCCCTCCTCCTCCCTCCTCTTCCTCCTGCCTCCTTCCTCCTGCCTCCTTCCTCTTCCTCCTCCTCTTCCCTCCTTCCTTCCTCTTCCTCCTCCTCTTCCTCCTCCTTCCCTCCTGCCTCCTCCTCTTCCTCCTCCCTCTTCCTCCTTCCTTCCTCCTCCTCCTCCTCCTCCCTCCTCCTCCTCCCCTTCCTCCAGCTGACATAGGCCGGGCAGGAGGCAGGAGGCAGGAGGCAGGAGGCAGGAGGCGTCCCTGTTGTGAGGGTCAAGGTCAGAGTGTCACGTGACCTGCTTCTCCAGCAGGATGACCCGGCCCAGCAGCTGGTCCTCGAGGCCTGCCTGGTCACAGTGAAGTCCACCACGCCGTCCGGCGCTGACCTCGGGCTGAAGGCCGGGTTGGCCAGCTTGGTGGTGACGAGAGGCGAAGCCTCCATCACGTCCACCTCCTTGTCCCCACCTTCACCTGCGGAGGACACCACGGCTTCAGGAGGACACGTCCACAGGATTTACAACCTTCAAGGTGGATCCGGGAGCATTGACGGACTTTATAGGTGGATCCAGACTTGATGTAGTTCTTTATCTAGGATGTTGTCCAGGACCGGGTCCAGGTCCTCCCACGTCCTCCAGCAGCAGGGGGCGCCCCAGGGACAGACTGTCCTCCAGGTGGGACCGAAGTACTTGTTGTTCAGAGGCGTCACCTGGAGGAAGAAGCAGGCTCTTGGTTGCTTCCGCTCCTCACCAGCAGGGGGCTGTCGACCTACCTGCAGCTGCTCCCCTCCTGTTCTTGATCCAGGTCTTGCCCTGGCCCTGGGGTCGTGAGCAGCGGGTAGCGGGACGACTTAGTCACCACCACGCCGTTCTGCACCGACAGCTGTCGCCGGGAGACCCTGAAGGCTCCACTCGCCACCGTGGCGCCGGTCCCACAAGCAGACCAATCACGTCCAAGTCCTGCAGAGGGGGGTGGCCTCATGTCACATGACGTTTCCACAGCCTCATGGGACATGTTCTAACTTCTCTCCCAAACATTTGACTTTAGTAATTATGACTTTTAAGCTCAGTAAACATCCTAAAACAGGTTTATAGGTATAATTCATAGTGAAAGATCTACAGATCTATGAGCTGATAACAGATCTATGAGCTGATAACAGATCTATGAGCTGATAACAGATCTATGAGCTGATAACAGATCTATGAGCTGATAACAGATCTATAGGCGTTGCCTCACAGGGCTGAAGGGATGCGCTGCTCCTCCATCTCCCTCCTCCACAGCTGCAGCAGCAGGAGGCGTACTCCTGGTTGAAGGGGCCGGCGTGGGACAGGAAGCGGGAGGAGGCACGTCGCCCACCAGGTGGAGCGTCTGGGTCTGGAACGCAGCGCTGCTGTCGGTCCAGCGCACCTGGGGAGTGAGGGGTGAGGGTGGGGTGAGGGGTCGTGGGGTGAGGTCGTGGGGAGCTGACCTTCTCCCCCCAGCCCGTGGATCAGAGCGCTGGCCGTGGTCATCTTGTGGCGGCAGCTGTGGGCGTCGGCCTCCAGGTCCTGCTTCTCCTTCATGGCCGAGTCTGAAGAGCCTGAAGGCACCACGACCCATGTTAGTGATGCAGCGTGTGTGTGTGTGTGTGTGTGTGTGTGTGTCTCTGTGTGTGTGTGTGTGGTGTTCTTGTGTGTGTGTGTGTGTGTGTGTCTCTGTGTGTGTGTGTGTGTCTCTGTGTGTGTGTGTCTCTGTGTGTGTGTCTCTGTGTGTGTGTGTGTGTGTGTGTGTGTGTGGACCTGCACTGCGTCCAGCTCCTGCTGCTTCTCATCTAGTTGTTCTTGAGCCTTGGAGAGTTCAGTCTGAGCCACGAGGAGACGAGCTTCCTGCAGGGCGAGGTTAGCCTGCAGGAACACACACACACATTTGTACACACATATACCTCAGTATATCCACGTATATACCTCGTATACCATAAATGCCCCCAACCTTCAGAGGCAGCACCTCCTTGTTGATGGAGAAAAATGCCATGGCCGGTCCAGGAGCACAGGCCGGCCCGCGTTTAAAATCCTCTGGCCGAGTCAGGTGTAGTCCTCCATGTCCAGGTAGGGCCAGCAGCTCCACCACCTCCTCCGTGATGGAGTCCTGGGGGCACAGCCTGGGGTCAGAGGTCATCCCGTTCATTACCATGAGGCCTAAGGGGACCAAAGGGCCTCGAACCCTAACCCGTTCCTCTGATGGACCGTTAGTCGGTGAGACATAAATCATTATAAATGTATTTATTTTAATATCAATTAAAAATATATATAAATGATATATATAAAATATTATTTTATATTTTTATACATTCTTAATTTTTTTTTCTCAAAATATAAATTATATTTATATATCATTTTATATTTCAATATACCTTATTTTATATATTTCTTCTAAAAGAATAAATGCCATATGTTTCAGTCCTGTGGGGCTGCTTCCTGGCGGCCCTGCGGTAGTGCATGTCGCCTCCAGACCTTGTTGAAGTGCAGCAGCATGCTCAGGAAGCGGAGTTCTGCATCAGCTTCATGGCCTCGGGCCCGAAGGTCGAGGCAAGGTCGCTCGGGGTCAGAGGTCACCGTGTCCACCTGGCAAGGGAACAAAAGGGGTGGAGCGAAGAAGAAGAAGAAGAAGAAGAAGAAAGGGGGAGGAGGAGGGCAGACCTTCCCTGGAACAGCAGCAGCACCCGTCCTGATCCTCATGATCAGGAGGGGGGCTTTTGGGCTTCCCCACTGTGGAGATGTCGGCGGCTTGATGGTCTACAGGGACAGGGACCTGTAGTTATGGTCTACCTGTGTCTACCTGTGTCTACCTGTGTCTACCTGTGTCTCCTGTGTCTACTGTGTCTACCTGTGGTTTACCTGTGGTCTACCTGTGTCTACCTGTGGTTTACCTGTGTCTACCGTGTCTACCTGTGGTTTACCTGTGTCTACCTGTGTCTACCTGTGTACCTGTGTCTACCTGTGTCTACCTGTGGCTAACTGTGTCTACCTGTGTTTACCTGTGTCTACCTGTTTTTTCTACCTGTGGTTTACCTGTGTCTCCCGTGGTTTACCTGTGTCTACCTGTGTCTACCTGTGGTTTTTCCCTGTCTACCTGTGGTTTACCTGTGTCTACCTGTGGTTTACCTGTGTCTACCTGTGTCTACCTGTGTCTACCTGTGGTTTTACCCGTGTCTACCTGTGTTTACCTGTGTCTACCTTTTCACTGTTTTACCTGTGGTTTTACCTGTGTCTACCTGTGTCTACCTGTGTTCGTCTACCTGTGGTTTACCTGTGTCTACCTGTGTCTACCTGGTTTACCTTTTTACCTGTGGTTTTACCTGTTTACCTGTGTCTACCTGTGTCTACCTGTGGTTTTTACCTGTGGTTTACCTGTGTCCCACCTGTGTTTTACCTGTGTCTACCTGTGTCTTACCGTTTACCTGTGTCTACCTTTTCTACCTGTGGGTTTTCCTGTGGTTACCTTGTGTCTACCTGTGTCTACCTGTGTCTACCTGTGGGTTTTCCTGTGTCTACCTGTGTCTACCTGTGGTTTTTCCTGTGTTTACCTGTGTTACCTGTGTCTACCTGTGTCTACCTGTGGTTTACCTGTGTCTACCTGGTTTACCTGTGTCTACCTGTGTTGTTTACCTGTGTCTACCTGTGGCTACCTGTGTTTCCTGTGGTTTACCTGTTCCACCTGTGGGTTTCCGTCTACCTGTGTTTCCTGTGTCCGATTTACCTTGTGTCTACCTGTGGTTTTTCCTGTGTCTACCTGTGGTTTACCTGTGTCTACCTGTGTCTACCTGTGTCTACCTTTTCTACCTGTGGGTTTTCCTGTGTCTACCTGTGGTTTACCTGTTACCTGTGGTCTACCTGTGTCTACCTGTGGTTTACCTGTGTCTACCTGTGTCTACCTTTTGTCTACCTGTGGTTTACCTCTGTCTGCGTGTTGGGCTACCTGTGTCTACCTGTGTTTACCTGTGTCTACCTGTGGTTTTACCTGTGTCTACCTGTGGTTTACCTGTGTCTACCTTTTTAGTGTCTACCTGTGGTTTACCTGTGTCCTTTTCTACCTGTGGTTTACCTGTGTCTACCTTTTGTCTACCTGTGTTCACCTGTGGTTTACCTGTGTCTACCTTTTGTCTACCTGTGTTTACCTGTTCTACCTTGGTTTACCGTGTCACCTGTGTCTACCTGTGTCTACCTGTGGTTTACCTGTGTCTACCTGTGTCTACCTGTGTCTACCTGTGTCACCTGTGCTCCTGTGGTTCCTGTGTCTCCTGTGTCCTTGGTTTACCTGTGTCTCTGTGTCTACCTGTGTTCCCGTGGTTTACCTGTGTCTCTGTGTTCTTACCTGTGTCTACCCAGTGCAGCCTTGCTCCCTGGTCCTGCACCTGGGTTGGCTAGCGGTGGTTTGGGCGCTTGTTTGGTCCCGTGGCTGGCTGGTCCTACCTGCTACCTGCTGTTTGGGAGGAGTGTTGTGGTGTTGTTTGTTGGTCCCATCTGTTACAGACACTCATCCTGTAAAACGACATGACCTTCTTTTTATAGAATAATAATACAAACATATTTATATCAATAAACTACAAAAAAAACCTAATAAATAATAAATAAAAAACAAACTACTAATACATATATAAATAAACAAATAGTACATATATAATAAACTACTAATAAGTGGCGTGAACCTTCTCGGCCCTTGAGCTTGGCCGTGACCTCCTGCAATCGTCGTCTGCCCTGCGGGCGGCCCACCTCCCCTTTAGCACCAGCTGCTCTGAGAGCTGAGAACCACTGCTCCGCCTCCATCAGCTTACACAGCCCTACTCAACAACAACAACAACAACAACAACAACAACATGTCCTTTCTCATCGACCAATGAGGGTCGGCGTTGTGTGTCTTTCAAAAACACCAAAACATTCACTTTATTAACACAAACAACTATTGCCGGCGTGTTCTCTTCTGCAGGACCTTTATTTTGAAAAGCCGGCTCACCCGTCTTCATCGCTCGCCAGCGTTCCGGCGTGCGCCACCGCCGCCGTAGATGACCTTGTAGCTGTCGATTTAAGGACAGGAATCGACCGCGTCCAGGACGTCTGGCGGCGGAAAGCTCAAAATTCCGCCGCACTTCTCCGCCACGAGGTCCTGGAGGTCCCGGGTCAAGGTCAGTCGGCCCCAACAGCGCAGAGCGGCGGCGGGGGCTCGCGTACCTGGAAGGTTCCATGGTAACCACCCGCTCCGCTTCACCTGCTCGAGCAGCGCGGGGCGGTGCTGGGACAGGAAGTGATGCGACCGCACCTGGGGCGTCCTGTGCCAGGCCTGGAACCAGTCCACGGTGCAGCCGAGATCAGGCCCGGAACTGCAGGGGTCAGGGGTCATATGTTAGAGGTCAAGGGCAAGGGAGGGTTTAAGAGGGCAGGGGTCAGAGGGCAGGGTTAGAGGCAAGTCAGAGGTCAGGGGCAGGGTTCAGGAGGTCTATGTTAGAGGTCAGGGTCAGAGGGCAGGGTCATATTTAGAGGTCAGGGGTCATATGTTAGATGGCAGGGTCAGGGTCATATGTTAGGGTCAGGGTCATATGTTGAGATGGCAGGGGTCAGAGGTCATATGTTAGAGGTCGGGGGTCATATGGTAGAGGTCGAGGGCAGGGGTCAGGGTTCCAGAGATCATATGTTAGGGGTCATATGTTGAGGTCAGGGTCAGGGTCAGGGGTCAGCCCTGCGCCTCTCAGGAGGCTGCCCCCCGACTCACCTTCAGCGCTCGAGGCGGAACTTGCCCGGCAGGCGGGAAACACAGCACCACGTGGAGGTGGGGGCCGCACCCTGGACAGGAAGTACTCGTACAGGTTCTCAGAATCGGGGTCGGGGTGCTCCGCTTCATGGCGGGGAGCCAGGTCCTGGCGATGTCGTCCAGCTCGTCACGGGCAAACAGGTTGGACACCTGCCGCTCGCCAGCACGTTGTTCAGGTACTCTGGAGAGGAACCCCACGAGGGTCGAGGGAACCACGAGGTCAGAGGAACCACAAGGTCAGAGGAACCACGAGGTCAGAAGGGAACCACAAGGTCAGAGGGGAACCACGAGGTCAGAGGGGGGAACCACGAGGTCGGGGAGGGAACCCCAAGGTCAGAGGGAACCACGAGGTCAGAGAGGAACCACAGGGCAGAAGGAACCCGATGTCAGAGAGGGGAACCACGAGGTCAAATAAATAATTAATTAATTAAACTTGAAATATAACAAACTTTATTTTTCATGATTTCTTTATATAAATTTGTAAATGTTCACGTTTCAATTTGTCATGTTTCATGTTTCATATTTTTTTTAAATTTTTTTTTCTTCTTCATATTTTTTATTTCTATATTATTATGTCGAAGGTCTGAGGAGGGAACCTCATAATGAAACATGAAAATAAAATAATAAAATAAACAAAATATATAAAATGGAATAATGTTTTTTCCTATTTTCCTATTTCATATATTTCATATTTTTTCATATATTTCATATTTTAAGATTCATCATTGTCATGGAACCACGGGTCTAGAGGACAGAGTGACCTGCAGGTCTGAGTCTAGAGGATGGACAGGGGTCCCCTGCAGGTCTAAGGGACAACAGGAGTCCCCGCAGGTCTGAGGGACAGACAGAGTCCCTGCAGGTCTAGAGGATGGACAGGGGTCCTGTGGGTCTAGAGGACAGACAGAGTCCCTGCAGGTCTAGAAGGGGCAGACAGAGTCCCTGGGGTCTAGGAGGGGTGGACAGGAGTCCCTGCAGGTCTGAAGGACAGACAGAGTCCCCTGCAGGTCTAGAGGATGGACAGAGTCCCCCGCGGTCTAGGAAAGGGATGGACAGAGTCCCCTGCAGGGCTAGAGGACGGACAGAGTCCCCTGCAGGTCTGAAGGGATGGACAAAAAGTCCCTGGAGGTCCCAGAAGGGGCAGACAGAGTCCCCCGCAGGTCTAGAGGGACAGACAGAGGGCCCCCGTGGTCTAGAGGACGAACAGGGGTCCCCTGCAGGTCTGGAGGATGATGGACAGAGTGCCCTGCAGGTCTAGAGGACAGACAGAGTCTCAGTACCAGGAAGGCTTCGTCCTTGATTCGTTGTCAGTGAAGATGAAGGTGACTCCTCTTCCTTGTTGACCCGCCATCCGGTACAAGTCTTCAGGTCCTCCAGCAGGTTAGTGCAGCTGGAGGACCTGGAGACACACACCCACACACACACACAGACACGCACACACACACACACACACAGACACACACAAACACACGCAGACACACCCCACAAAACAAGATACACACACACACAAGAACACACACACACAGGAACACACACAAAATGAATATACACTGTGTGTCTCGTGTGTGTGTGTGTGTGTTGTCTGTGTGTGTGTGTGTGTGTGTGTGTGTGTGGGTCTGTGGGTGTGTGTGTGTGGGTCTGTGTGTGTGTGTGTGGGGGTCTGTGTGTGTGTGTGGGTCTGTGTGTGTGTGTGTGTGTGTGTGTGGGTCTGTGTGTGTGTGTCTGTGGGTCTGTGTGTGTGTGTGTGTGGGTCTGTGTGTGGGGGTCTGTGTGTGTGTGTGGGTCTGTGTGTGTGTGTGTGTGTGTGTGTGGGTCTGTGTGTGTGTGTGTGTGTGGGGGTCTGTGTGTGTGTGGGGGTCTGTGTGTGTGTGTGTGTGTGTGTGGGGGGGTCTGTGTGTGTGTGTGTGGGTCTGTGTGTGTGTGTGTGTGTGTGTGTGTGTGTGTGTGTGTGGGGGTCTGTGTGTGTGTGGGTCTGTGTGTGTGTGTGTGTGTGTGTGTGTGTGTGTGTGTGTGTGTGTGTGGGGGGTCTGTGTGTGTGTGTGTGTGTCTCACCTGGTCAGTGTGATCTGGAAGGGCTGGTATCCTGCTTGAAGGCGCCAGCCTGTAGGCTCCGCCTCCCCGACCCCCGACCCGACCAGCAGGGCGTTCCCCTGCCGCCTGGGATCCTGGAGATGCGATCAGGTGGGCCATCGCGCCCCGCCATTGGACCAGAGACAAGGGGGGAGCCAAAGGAGGCCTTTGGGGGGGGCGGCTCGGGCGTCAGGAAAAAACCAGGTCCATGGTCCCCCCCCGCCCCCTGTTGTACTGCAGTGGGAAAACAGACAGCCCCTCCGCCAGGGCGCCCCGCGCGGATTGGTCGTACACCTGCCGACGGGCGGGACGACTGAGCTCGCCGGCCGGCGGCAAGGGGCGAGGGGGGCGGTCGGCACCCCGGCGCTCCTGCCCCCGCCCCTCCGGGCCTCGCCCGCGCCCGGGGCTTAGGGGAAATCCCAAAACCCCCGCCCCGGAGGGGAGCTCAGCGGGGCCGGGGGGGTCCCCCCAGGGGCACCTGGGGACAGCAACACACCCGTCAGGGCTCTGGGTGTGCCTGATGACCTTCGAACCCAAAACCTGGTATCCTTCTGGTGGTCTGGGGGTCGGGGTCTGGTGGTCTAGTGCGGGGAGACCCTGAAGGTCCATGCCACCGGGCCCCGGGGCCCACAAGCAGACCAATCCGCCAAGTCCTCGAAGGGCGTGCCTCATGTCACATGCTTTTCCACAGCCTCATGGGACATGTTAATTTCTTCCAATCATTTGACTTTAGAATTATGACTTAAGCTCAGTAAACATCCAAAACATTGGATATTAAGGAAGCAAGATCTGCAACTATACTAAAAGACTAAGGATACATGATCTATGAGCTGGTACGTCTGTACTGAGCTGATAACAGACCCCGGCTGATAACAGTCTACGAGTTGCCCAGGGCGAAGGGAGCGGCTACTCCATCTCCCTCCCCGCTTGCAGCAGGAGCGTATCCTGGTTAGGGGCGGCGGCGACCCCGGGGGGACCGCTCGCCCCCGGTGGACGCTGCGGAAGCCGCGCCTGCGTCGACGAGCGAGCTGAGGGGGCGTGAGGGTCCAGGGTCGGGAGGGCCATGGGGCTCTCCCCCAGCCCGTGGATCCAGACGCGGCCTGGTCATCTTGGCGGCGGTTGGGCGGGTTTTGGTCTGTTCCTGGTCGGTCCTAGGGTCTAGACTGAGGCCATGACGCTGGGTTGTGCAGGTCTGGGCTGTGTGTGGGTCTGTGGTGTGGGTGTCTGGTGTCTGTGGTTGTGTGGTGTGTGGTCTGTGTGTGTGGTGTGTGTGTCTTGTGTTGGTGTCGGTGTCTGTGTCTGTGTGTGTTGTGTGTGTCTGTGTGTTGTGTGTCCTATGGTCTAGCCTGGTCTGTGTCTGAGCCTAGTGGGGGTCTGGCAGGGGTTGTGTCTAGGGTCGGGTCTGGGCACCATTACACATCACGTCTATATACAAGGTCGGGTCGAATGCCCCTAGTCTAGGGCGCTCCTGTGGATGAGAGTCGGGGGCCGGGGGTTTGGGCCGGCCGGGCTGGTCTTGGCAGTCCGGGGTTGTCATGTCCGGGTACGGGCCAGCAGCTCCCTGGGGTCCGTTGGAGTCCTGGGGCAGCCTGGGGGTCAGGAGGTCATCCTGTTCATTACCATGAGGCCACGGGGCAAGGGCTGGCCTAACCCGCTCTGGGACACATGGTCTGAGACATAAATCATGTAGATTTTTTTTATCTATGTAAGTATAAGTGATATATATAAAATATTATTTTTTTTATACATTCTGATTTTTTCTTTTTTAAATCTGTTTTCTATATCATTTTATTTTAATATCTATTTTATATATTTCTTCTAAGATAAGCCATATGTTTCAGTCCTGTGGGGCTGTTGGTCTGGGGCTGCCGGGGTCTGTCGCTCCAGACCTTGCTTGAAGTGCAGCCATCTTCAAAGGCTTGGTTCTGCATCAGCTTCTGGGCCGGAAGCGTCGAGGGCAAGGGGCTCGATCGGGCCCCGGTCCACAGCCGAACAAAGAGCGACCGAAAAGAAGAAGAAGAAAGAAGAAGAGGAGGAGGAGGAGGGCAGACCTTCCTCTGGAACAGCAGCGGCACTCCGGATCCTCATGTAGGGGGGGCTTCTGGCTTCCTCCCCTGTGGAGATGTCGGCGGCTTGATGGTCTACAGGTCAGACCTGTAGTTATGGTCTACCTGTGTCTACCTGTGTCTACTTGTGTCTACCTGTGTCTACCTGTGTCTCTGTGTCTACCTGTGGTTTACCTGTGTCTACCTGTGCTCTACCTGTGTCTACCTGTGTCTACCTGTGTTACCTGGTTTACCTGTGTCTACCTGTGTCTACCTGTGTTACCTGTGTCTACCTGTGTCTACCTGTGTCTACCTGTGGTTTACCTTCTACCTGTGTCTACCTGTGGTTTACCTGTGTCTACCTGTGGTTTACCTGTGTCTACCTGTGTCTACCTGTGGTTTACCTGTGTCTACCTGTGGTCTGTGTCTACCTGTGTTTACCTGTGTCTACCTGTGTCTACCTGTGTCTACCTGTGGTTTTACCTGTGTCTACCTGTGTTTACCTGTGTCTACCTGTGTTTACCTGTGTTTACCTGTGTCTACCTGTGTCTACCTGTGTTTACCTGGGGTTCACCTGGGGTCTACCTGTGTCTCCCTCGGGTTTACCTGTGTCACCTGTGGTTTACCTGTCCTGTGTCTACCTGTGTCTACCTGTGTTTACCTGTGGTTTACCTGGTCTACCCTGTGTCTACCTGGTCCACCTGTGGCTTTACCTGTGTCTACCTGTCTACCTGCATGTGGTTCCTACCTGTGTCTACCTGTGTCTCTTTTTACCTGTGCCCTACTCGTGCTTGTCTACCTGTGGTTTACCTGTGTCTACCTGTGTCTACCTGTGTCTACCTGTGGTTTTCACCTTTACCTGTGTCTACCTGTGTCTACCTGGTTTCCTGTGTCTACCTGTGGTTTACCTGTGTCTACCTGTGGTTCACCTGTGTCTACCTGTGTCTACCTGTCTACCTGTGTTTACCTGTCTACCTGTGGTTTACCTGTGTCTACCTGTGGTTTACCTGTGTCTACCTGTGGTTTACCTGTGTCTACCTGTGGTCCCCCTGTTCTACCTGTGTTCTACCTGTGTCTACCTGTGGTTTACCTGTGTCCACCTGTGTTCCTTACCTGTGTCTACCGGGCTGTGGTTTACCTGTGTCTACCTGTGTCTACCTGTGTCTACCTGTGGTTTACCTGTGCTACCTGTGGTCTACCTGTGTCTACCTGTGGTTTACCTGTGTCTACCTGTGGTTTACCTGTGTCTACCTGTGGTTTACCCTGTGTCACCTGTGTCTACCTGTGGTTTACCCGTGTCACCTGTGTCTACCTGTGGTTTACCTGTGTCTACCTGTGTCTACCTGTGTCTACCTGTGGTTTACCTGTGTCTACCTGTGTCTACCTGTGGTTTACCTGTGTCTACCTGTGTCTACCTGTGTCTACCTGTGTCTACCTGTGGTTTACCTGTGTCTACCTGTGTCTACCTGTGTCTACCTGTGTCTACCTGTGTCTACCTGTGGTTTACCTGTGTCTACCTGTGTCTACCTGTGGTTTACCTGTGTCTACCTGTGTCTACCTGTGTCTACCTGTGGTTTACCTGTGTCTACTTGTGTCTACCTGTGTCTACCTGCAGTGCAGCCTCTGCTGCCGCCATGGTGGGCCCTGCAGCCTCCAGTTTGGACTCAGCGGATCGTTTGTCGTCTTCGATCTGGTCCACGATGAGCTGAGCTCGGTCCTTCACCTGCTGCACCTGCTGCTGCACCTGGGGAGGAGGGGTGTTGTTGTTGTTGTTGTTGTTGTTGTGTACCCCATCTGTTACAGACCCCTCATCCTGTAAAACGACATGACCTTCTTTTTATAGAATAATAATAATAATCAAGTTTATTATCAATAAACTACAAAAAAACCTAATAAATAATAAATAAATAACAAACTACTAATACATATATAAATAAACAAATAGTACATATATAATAAACTACTAATAAGTGGCGTGAACCTTCTCGGCATCGAGCCTTGGCCGTGACCTCCTGCATCGTCGTCTGCCCCTGCGGAGGCGACGGAGCTCCTGCTCCTTCAGCACCAGCTGCTCTGAGAGCTGAGACACCGACTGCTCCGCCTCCATCAGCTTACACAGCCCTACTCAACAACAACAACAACAACAACAACAACAACATGTCTTCTTTACTCATCGACCAATGAAGCGTCGGCCGTTGTGTGTCTTTCAAAAACACCAAAACATTCACTTTATTAACACAAACAACTATTGCCGACGTGTTCTACTTCTGCAGGACCTTTATTTTGAAAAGCCGGCTCACCCGTCTTCATGCGCCGCCAGCTGCCTGACGGCGCCACACGCCGCCGAGATGACCTTGTAGCTGTCGATGAAGGACAGGTCGACGTGGGCCACGGACGTCTGGCGGCGGAACGCTCAAAGTACTCGCCGCACTTCTCCGCCACGAGGTCCTGGAGGTCAGAGGTCAAAGGTCAGTCGGCCCCAACGACGCAGACGGCGGCGGGGGGGGGGGCTCGCGTACCTGGAAGGTTCCCATGGTAACCACCACGCTCCGCTTCACCTGGTCCGAAGCGCGAGGTCGTGCTGGGACAGGAAGTGATGCGACCGCCACCAGGGCGTCCCGTGGCCAGGCCTGGAACCAGTCCACGGTGCAGCCCGAGATCAGGCCCGGGAACTGCAGGGGTCAGGGGTCATATGTTAGAGGTCAGAGGGCAGGGGTCATATGTTAGAGGGCAGGGGTCAGAGGGCAGGGTTCAGAGGCAGGGGTCAGAGGTCAGGGGCAGGGTTCAGAGGTCATATGTTAGAGGTCAGGGGTCAGAGGGCAGGGGTCATATGTTAGAGGTCAGGGGTCATATGTTAGATGGCAGGGGTCAGAGGTCATATGTTAGAGGTCAGGGGTCATATGTTAGATGGCAGGGGTCAGAGGTCATATGTTAGAGGTCAGGGGTCATATGGTAGAGGTCAGAGGGCAGGGGTCAGGGTTCAGAGATCATATGTTAGAGGTCATATGTTAGAGGTCAGGGGTCAGAGGTCAGGGGTCAGCCCTCGCCGGCCTCTCAGGAGGAGCTCGCCGCCCCCGACTCACCTTCAGCGCTCGAGAGCGGAACTTGCCCCCGACGGGCGAGAAGCACAGCACCACGTGGAGGTGGCGCCGCACCCTGGACAGGAAGTACTCGTACAGGTTCTCAGAGGTCGGGGGTCGGCGGGGGTGCTCCCGCTTCATGGCGGGGGCCAGGTCCTGAGCGATGTCGTCCAGCTAATCACGGGCAAACAGGTTGGACACCTGCTCTCGCCAGCACGTTGTTCAGGTACTCTGGAGAGGGAACCAGGAAGTGAGGAGGAGCCACGAGGTCAGAGGGGACCACAAGATCAGAGGGAACCACGAGGCCAGTGAGGGTACCACAAGGTCTGATAGGGAACCACGAGGTCAGAGAGGGAACCTCGAGGCCAGAGAGGGAACCACAAGGTCAGAGAGCGAACCACGAGGTCAGAGAGGCAACCACGTGGTCAGAGAGGGAACCACGATGTCAGAGAGGAACCACGAGGTCAAATAAATAATTAATTAATTAAACTTGAAATATAACAAACTTTATTTTTTCATGATTTCTTTATATAAATTTGTAAATGTTCACGTTTCAATTTGTCATGTTTCATGTTTCATATTTTCATTATTTTTTTCTTCTTCATATTTTCATTTCTATATTATTATGTCGAGGTCTGGAGAGGGAACCTCATAATGAAACATGAAAATAAAAATAATAAAATAAACAAAATATATAAAATGGAATAATGTTTTTTTTTCCTATTTTCCTATTTCATATATTTCATATTTTTTTTCATATATTTCATATTTTAAGATTCATCATTGTCATGGAACCACGAGGTCTAGAGGACAGAGTGACCTGCAGGTCTAGAGTCTAGAGGATGGACAGAGTCCCCTGCAGGTCTAGAGGACAGACAGAGTCCCCTGCAGGTCTAGAGGACAGACAGAGTCCCCTGCAGGTCTAGAGGATGGACAGAGTCCCCTGTAGGTCTAGAGGACAGACAGAGTCCCTGCAGGTCTAGAGGACAGACAGAGTCCCTGCGGGTCTAGAGGATGGACAGAGTCCCTGCAGGTCTAGAGGACAGACAGAGTCCCCTGCAGGTCTAGAGGATGGACAGAGTCCCTGCAGGTCTAGAGGATGGACAGAGTCCCTGCGGTCTAGAGGACGGACAGAGTCCCCTGCAGGTCTGAGGATGGACAGAGTCCCTGAGGTCTAGAGGACAGACAGAGTCCCTGCAGGTCTAGAGGACAGACAGAGTCCCCTGTAGGTCTAGAGGACAGACAGAGTCCCCTGCAGGTCTAGAGGGATGATGGACAGAGTGCCCTGCAGGTCTAGAGTACAGACAGAGGTTACAGTACCCAGGAAGGCTTCGTCCTTGATGTCGTTGTCAGTGAAGATGAAGGTGACTCCTCTTCCTTGTTGACCCGCCATCCGGTACAGAGTCTTCAGGTCCTCCAGCAGGTTAGTGCAGCTGTAGGACCTGGAGACACACACACACACACACACACACACACACACACACACACACACACACACACACACACACACACACACACACAGACACACACACGCACACACACACACAGAGATACACACACACACAGAGACACACACACACAGAGACACACACACAAAATGATATACACTGTGTGTCTCTGTGTGTGTGTGTGTGTTTTGTTCTGTGTATGTGTGTGTGTGTGCGTGTGTGTGTGTGTGTGTGTGTCTGTGGTCTGTGTGTGTGTGTGTGGGGTCTGTGTGTGTGTGTGTGTTGTGTGTGTGGGTCTGTGTGTGTGTGGCTGTGTGTGTGTGTGTGTGTGTGTGGGTCTGTGTGTGTGTGTGTGTGGGTCTGTGTGTGGGTTGTGTGTGTGTGTGGGGTCTGTGTGTGTGTGTGTGTGTGTGGTCTGTGTGTGTGTGTGTGTGTGTGGGGTCTGTGTGTGTGTTGGTTGTGGGGTCTGTGTGTGTGTGTGGGGTCTGTGTGTGTGTGTGTGGTGTCTGTGTGTGTGTGTGTGTGTGTGTGTGTGTGTGTGTGTGTGCGGCTCCGTGTGTGTGTGTGGGTCTGTGTGTGTGTGTGTGTGTGTGTGTGTGTGTGTGTGTGTGTGTGTGTGTGGGGGTCTGTGTGTGTGTGTGTGTGTCTCACCTGGTCAGTGTGATCTGGAAGGTCTGGTATCCTGCTATGAAGGACGCCAGCCTCGTAGGGCTCCGCCTCCCCGACCCCCGACCCCGACCAGCAGGGCGTTCCTCTGCGCGTCCTGAGGATCCTGGAGATGCGCATCAGGTGGCCATCGCGTCCTGCCATTGGACCAGAGACAGAGGCCGTGAGCCAATAGGAGGCTGGGCGGCGGCTCAGGCGCGTCACCTGAAGAAGACCAGGTCCATGGCTCCGCCCTCGCCGCCTACGTTGTACTGCAGCTGGAACACAGACAGCCGCTCCGCCAGGGCGTCCCAGCGACGGATTGGCTCGTACACCTGCCGCAGGCGAAGGACAGACTGAGCTCGCCCGGCAGCGAGCAGAGCGCGGAGCGGAGCGGTCGGCACCTTCGGCGCTTCCTGCTCGCCGCCGTCCGGCTCGTCGCCCGTCGCTTCCGGGACTTCTCGCAGGAAGTCCACGAAGAAACCGGCGTCGACCGGAGCGAGCTCAGCGGGCGCCGGGCCGAGGTCCTCCAGGGTCACCTGAGGCAGCAGCACACCTGTCAGGGCCCAGCAGGTGTGCTTGATGAGCAGCTCGACACACAAAGACCTGGTACCCTGGTCGGGTGGTCTGGGGTCTGGGGGTCTGGTGGACTAGTGGTCTGGGGGTCTGGGGGTCTAGTGGTCTAGTGGTCTGGGGGGTCTGGGTGGGGTTTAGTGGTCTGGGGGTCTGGTGGTCTAGGGGTCTGGGGGTCTAGTGGTCTGGGGTCTGGGTGGTCTGGGGGTCTGGTGGTCTAGTGGTCTGGGGGTTGGGGGTCTAGTGGTCTGGGGGTCTGAGTGGTCTGGGGGGTCTGGTGGTCTAGTGGTCTAGTGGTCTGGGGTCTGGGGGTCGGGTCTAGTGGTCTGGGGTCGGTCTGGTGGTCCCAGTGGTCTAGTGGTCGGGGGGCTGGGGGGGCTAGTGGTCTAGTGGTCGGGGGTCTGGTTAGTGGTTAGTGGTCTGGGGGGCTGGGGGTCTGGTGGTCTAGTGGTCTGTGGTCTGGGGGGGCTGGTG
>JAYMGU010000394.1:15000-21069 GCA_036178185.1 Liparis tanakae | reverse complement strand
TACATACATGTGTTTCTGAAGGCAGGGAACAAGTAAACCTTCTAAACACTGTCTGCCTAACTTCTAAAACACTGGATAATGAAGTTGATAATCAGCTGATTAGTGACGGGTTATTTCTGGATGCAACATTGAATTTTTGCGTTCATAATAATAATGACTGGAGATTGATTGTCTTCGACGCCAGGACAACGAACGACCCGCGGCAGCTGCGACTCGATCACTTGTGAACAGTGTGCTCAGAGTTAACGGGTTCACACAATGTGCATATTGACAGTAGTGAGTATAACAAATAAAACCTTTACTTTTATGAGATATGTTATCGAGACACTAACTGCGTGAACTAGTGGCAGGGCAAAGTCACGGCAGCTTGTTATGTTGAAGGATCAGCGAGCTAGCTAACGACTCGGGTCCACGGCCAAAAGACAGTAAGACAGTTGGGGAAAGTATGTAAATAGGGACGGTTATAAATACTGTGAAGAATACATGAATTCAGTCTCACCAGAAACACTGTAGTTCAGCCCGCAGGTAACGGTCGATTCGAACGCTAAATTCGGATTTCTGCCAACTTAATAATCACGTGGTTGCAGCTCGACTTCTGATTGGTAGTCTACAGTCAAATCCGTAGATCTGATTAAAGTCTACGGTCGATCTGACCAATCACAACGCCTAACTGTTCACAGTCGTGACGCACTTGGCTGTAGACTTTGCACTCCGTAGACCCCAGCTCTGCGAATTCCCCAAATGTGGGAATCTCGACTGCATAATTTCTTGGGTAGTGGGGGATCGCGTTAAGCTTCTCTCCCTGATTGTCGTGTTGAATGAATACCAAGCGATTCCCATGTGGAGGTGACACCGACACGCTGCCCATTTCTGGTTGATGACTGTGTCAGATTGTGGCCTCCCGGGCTTTCTTATACAGTTTGACCAGACAAGTGAAAAGTGAGGCATCAGAGGGGTGTGGTCTTTTTGGTGGTCTGAATCTGATTCTCATCACTGTTATTTGCCCTTGGTTGTGGAGTTAATGTGTTCAGAAGATTCTTCCTTCGTCAACGTGCTCATATTTCAGGCTTTCGATTGTTGGCAGGGCTGTGTCTGGAGAGGAACACCAATGAGATGATGATAGTTTAGGCCAGCTTTTCCATTTGGCTGAGCCTTGTGCAATTGTAAAAAGAAAGATAGATAATAATCTTCACTTAACTAGACTAATCTGCGAGAAATTGGAGGGCTTGAGTGGGTGTGCTAAGCGGCATCCAATGCTATGCCCAGTACAACTGCACCATGACAAGTGACAAAGGGCCCAGGAGGTTGTCTCTGGAAGTTTAACCATTTGTGGTCATCGCTTGTTTGCCTTTGGCTAAGATCAGTGGTGGAAGCAGAGAACTACTTCATATTGATTTCCCGTTGACGGGGTATTGGTTGCTTACGAGCAGCAGATTCAAAGGTTGGGCTGAGGTACATGCTACGGTTCCAGGCAAAGACAGAAGAGGACAAAGTGCGATCAAGAATTTTGGAAAAGAAGTCATCATCGGACAACTGCACTTGAAGATTGAGGAGGTTTGCTGCATCCAGTGGAACCAGCAGGAGAAAAGTTTTGATGTAACCCTGTTTGACGACTTCACCTACAGAAGAGTGGCTGAAGACTGCAGAAGAGAAGCCGGGTGAGCCCGTTATCCTGCTACACGGTCTTAAATCTCGACAGACCGAACTTCAGAGTTGTGTCAGTACACATGTACAACCCTTTATTACTGATGAAGCCCTGTTCCATTTTTGGGCCAGTATGGCGATGTGGGTGACAAAAGCTCGGCACATTAAGGACCCCTTGATTCTGGACTGGGCGGCGCTAGTTTCAGGTGCTGTTGCATGAAGACCCGAATGGGCCAGATGGCTCTAGCACACCCCCGCCATTTTTAGCCTTGGGGTTGATCGTGGATACCTTTTTCTACGCCAACCAGCTTTTTGTAGGAAATGCAGGCAGCCCGGCCATAACGAGGCAGGCTGTGCAGGAGATCGTTGTCGGTTCCGTGGGCAGACTGGACACTCAGTTAAGGACTGCACGGTGAAAAAAACTTGCCATGGAGGCGGTGACGATCGCCCCCTGTTCCGGAGCTGTCCAAGTCGGAAGAGAACTTTGCAGAGGTTGTCAAACCTACTGGTGTCCTTCATGGAGAAGGGCGGGAAAATCGGGCATGCCCAGGAGTGCCCATTACAAAGGGAGCAGGTGTGACAACTGCAGAGAGTGGAGTTGGTGCAGTGCCCGTGTAGAGCTAGAAGCAGATGTGGGGGCAAGAATCTACCGACGGGCGTGGGGAGGTGGTTCCCGGACCCACACCGGTAGAAGTTTCCTCCTCACCGAAGCCAGAGGCGCGGAAGGTCTCAGAGTTTTCGGAGAACGCCACCAAACGGAGAATGGAGACAATGGGGAGCGGCTGAGCACCAAAAAACCAAAGAAGGAAAGCATGGATGGGCAGGCAAAAAAGGGAGGGTTTGAGGGTGGGACTGAAGACGGAGCAGGGCAGCAAAGGAGAGCTGCTGATGAAGAAGATGGTGGGGGCCCAGTTGAAAAGGTTGGGGAGGGTTTAGTACACGTTATGGGGACGCCAGTTGCTATGCTAACTGAAGAATTGAGGCTAGAGTTGACCTCCTTGGGTCTGCCCATGCTGGAATCACCTTTGGGAGAAGACGCTATGATGGGCCCGAAGACCATCTAATTCGCTCCAACACAGGGCCCTTTTCCTGGGCTGAAGAGATGGATAAGGACAATTTTGGCTCCTGAGGGTACTGGATTTTGATTTAGAACTCTTTACTTCTGTATTATGGGTTCAGTAAAAGTGATGTCTTTAAATGTAAGAGGATTGAGGGACTCAGTGAAAAGAAGGGTTGTTTATGATTTTGTGAACTCGCATCATACTGCAATTTGTTTTATGCAGGAGGTTCATCTCAGGACCAAGGGATATTGGGGTTTTTACGAGTGAGTGGACCAATGGGAATTCAGTCTGGAGCGAGGGGGTCCACTCTTCGGGGTTGGTATTTTATTTGATTTAAAGAAATCTCGCCGAGGCTTCATTTGTGATTGTCCAGGAAGGTCGATGGGTGCAGACATAACATGGGGGTCAGTCAAACTGGTAATTGTAGTCTATGGGCCACAAACTCCAAAAGACAGGATAGCTATGGTTGCCCAACTGGAACCAGATCTCGCCACCAATAGGCAGGTTATTTTAGGGGATTTTAACGTGGAGTTAGGGAAGGGGTGATACCAGTGACATTTTCATTTCAACCTAATGGCCAAATATGGCCTGGTTGATGGTGCTGGAACAAAGCCGAGGTAACTGGTCCCACATGGCGCAACTCAAGGGGGTAGTTAAACGTCTGGACTACATTTTTCTTTCAAAATCTTTTAAGTTTATTGTCAGGCAGACTTCTCCCTGTGTGTTTCTCCGACCATGATGGACTGTTGCTGGAGGTGCGCTTGCGCACCAGTGTTTGGGACCTGGTTTTTGGCGCCTCAACATCAGCATATTGGAGGAGGATAGATTTAATCAGCATTTCCGATTTTTCTTCAGAGGACTGGTAGGATTGAGGATAATGGGTCTGGGAGTAATTGAGTGGTGGGAGGTCGTCAAGGAACGGATAAAGTATTATTGTCTAAAATACTGTAAGAGGAAGGCGAGGCGGAAAGGAGGAGGTGTTTGTTGCAGTGCCTTCTCGAGGTGGAGTACGCCAAGGCAAACTGCGGAGGCACTGTAAATCAGCAGGCTTGACACCCTCAAAGCACAGCTTAGGGATGTCTATGAGCGAGAGCCAGAAAATGCTTGCTGCGTGTCGGGACAAGTATATTGAGAGCTCGAGACGGTTCCGCTGCCTTTTTCAGCTCTATTACGGGCTAAAAGGGCAAAACATGTAATGTCCGGGGTAAAGGAAAAAACAGGGTAGGATTGTGTATGATGTGGGTGAGATGGTGAAGGTCACCACAGAATACTACAAGCACAAGTTTTGCAGGGAAAGAATTAGATTTAGGTGGGGGCAAGATTTCCTCAAATTGTTGAGCAGGCGGGTGCAGCAGACATAGCACAGGCTATGGAGGGCTCCGCCACCTCGAAGAACTTGAAGGTGCTCTCCGGAGAATGAATAGGCGAAGGTACCCGGTATAGATGGGCTACCAGCAGAGTTCTATCTAAAGTTTTGGGATATGCTCGGCCGGTAGTTTTAGAGGTGTTGTCCGCTATACTCCTAACTGGTGCGTTGGGAGGATCTTTGGCCACTGGAGTTATTTCCTTCTTTTAAAGAAGGGGAAGGGGATCACACTGATCTAGGAAACTGGCGGCCACTGACCATGTTGTGTGTTGATTATAAACCCCAGCAAAGGTACTGGCGGATCGTCTGGCAGAGCATCACGTGGGTCCATGTGACCAGACATGTGGAGTGGTGGGGCGTTCAGTGAGGTGGAATCTTCAGCCTATTCTCGACACTATTGCTTGGTGGAAGACCGCACTGCCACTTATGATGGTCGGTCTCGACCAGGCTAAGGCTTTGACAGGGTGAATTGGGTTTTATGTTTAGGGTTTAAAGCCAGTTAGGTTTCGTGGCCAGGTTTTGTAGGACGGTAGGCTGTACACAGGTGTGAGGAGCATAGTTTCAGTCAACGGCCACCTAGGAGAGGTCTTCAGGTTGCACACAGGGGTAAGACAGGGGTCCGCTCACCTCTGCTTTTACATCCTTACATGGAGCCCCTGGTAGCCGCTTATTCGTGCTGACCAAGGAATCAAAGGACTCCTGGTACCTGGTAGCGGGGGTTACGCCAAATTATTGTCGTATGCAGATGACACCACACTGCTGCTAGGACGACGATGCCTCCCTGATTCGATCCTTAGAGATTTTCCATAGATTCGGTCAGGTGGCGGGCTCTAGTTTAAATCAGGCAAAGTCCTCGGTCAAGTTCTTGGCCGGTGGAAGGACAGAACTGAGGTACCAGGAGGCCTGCCGCGGTAAAGGACCCCTGAGGGTACTGGGGATAAACTTTGGTACATCCAATAGTGCCTCGGAGAACTGGACCAGGCGCTTTGGCAGTTGAGAAGAGGTTTAATCTCTGGAAAGGCAGGTGCCTGTCTCTGATAGGGAAGGTACTTGTTCTGAAGGTAGACGTTTTGTCGCCTCTTCTTTATTTGGCATACATCTACCCGATGCCAGTCAGCATGAGAAGGCCTCTGCGCGCTCTTGTGTTTGGCTTTTTATGGGGCGGAAGACACGAGTATGTGGCCAGGGCCCGTGATGTTGGCTGGGATTGAAGCAGGGGAGAGACGTGCCACACCTCCCGCTTGAGCTGGACTGTATTTTTGTTTCCTTTCTGCACGGAGTTGTCGGCTCCAGTCGCCATCCATCGGGATTTTTCCTGCGGCTATTTTTTTTTTTTTCGCATCAGGCCAGGCATATGCTGGACTGGAGCAATTTAGCACCGCTGGTCGAGCAGCAGCCATGGCACTTTCAACATGCGGCGAGATGGCTATGGGCACATCCCGAGGCATCAGCAACGGAGACTAGATGCAACCACAGCTTGCTGTACAAAGTAGGCAGGCAAAACAGGGTGACAGGGGTAGTCGTTGCGATCCCATCAAAGATCTGGAGGGGCACCCAGCCAGGGGGCTTGGACAATGGGCCCAAAGACCTCAATTGGTTGTCTCTCCACAAGGGGCCGCCAGTGAAAGAGGTGATGTTCGGCATGGGTTAGCAACATCCCCGGTGTGTTCCTAGAGAGAGCTGTGCTGGGGAGAAACCATCAGGCATGTTATGTGGACTGCCCTTGCTAGAGGGGTATGGGGGCAGAGCAAAAACCTGGATTGATCACATAGTCCCAGGGTTTAAAACTGACGTGGATGAGGGTGGAGAGAGGTGGGTGTGGGAAGGACCTTTTTACTAACCTGGCTTGTAATGAGTCTGGTTAAAGGGGTTTGTGGAGAGCAAGGCAGGAACTGGTGGTGAAAACACAAAGACTAGCTTGCAGGGGGTGAAGAGGATAGAAATGGAGATAAAGGGAGGGTGGAAAGGACATCAGGAAGTGGGGAAGCATGCTGCCCT
>JAYMGU010000394.1:0-12500 GCA_036178185.1 Liparis tanakae | reverse complement strand
ATCATTTGAGAAAGAAAAAACGAGATACTTTCAATATTAATGTATTATGAAATGACAAAAAACATATTGATAGATTTAAAAAGCAAAGCGGTAGCATATATTGCCTACGGCAAAACTAAAGTTCTGGACGTCGACATCTCATCAGATCTCGGAAGCTGAGCAGAGTCGGGCCTGGTTAGTACTTGATGGGTGACCGCCTGGGAATACCAGGTGCTGTAAGCTCTAAACTTATTCCTCCAAAACGCAGTTGACGTTGCACTTTATCATTTGAGAAAAAATAAAGAGATACTTTCAACATTAATGTATTATGAAATGACAAAAACATATTGATAGATTTAAAAAGCAAAGTGTGGCAGGAAATATTGCCTACGGCCACACCAGTCTGGTGACGCCTGATCTCGCCAGATCTCGAAGCTAAGCAGTATCGGGCCTGGTTACTACTTGATGGAAGACTGCCTTGGAATACCAGGTGCTGTAAGGTCATTAACTTATTCCTCCAAAACGCAGTCGACGCAGTACTTTTATCATTTGAGAAAAAATTAAAAACGAGATACTTTCATCATTAATGTATTATGAAATGACAAAAAACATATTGATAGATTGAAAAAGCAAATTGTGGCAGCAAAATATTGCCTACGGCCACACCAGTTCACGACCGATCTCGCCAGATCTCGGAAGCTAAGCAGAGTCGGGCTTGATTAGTACTTGATGGGAGACTGCCTGGGAATACCAGGTCCAGTAAACTTTTAACTTATTCCTCCAAAACGCAGTCGATGTTGCACTTTATCATTTGAGAATGAATAAAAAACGAGATACTTACAACATTAATGTATTATGAATTAACAAAAACCTATTGATAGTTTTTTAAAACAAACGAGAAACGAGATACTTTCAATATTAATGTATTATGAAAAAAAAACATATTGATAGATTTAAAAAAGTAAAGAGTGGCAGGAAATATTGCCTACGGCCACACCAGTCTGGTGACGCCCCATCTGGCCAGATCTCGGAAGTTAAGCAGAGTCGGGCCTGGTTAGTACTTGATGGGAGACCACCTGGGAATACCAGGTGCTGTAAGCTCATTAACTTTCCTCCAAAATGCAGTCGACGCACTTTATAATTTGAGAAAAAATAAAAACGAGATACTTTCAACATTAATGTATTATGAAATGACAAAAAAACATATTGATAGATTTTAAAAAGCAAATTGTGGCAGCAAATATTGCCTACGGCCACACCAGTCTGGTGACGCCCGATCTGCCAGATCTCGGAAGCTAAACATAGTCGGGCCTGGTTAGTACTTGATGGGAGACCGCCTGGGAATACCAGGTGCTGTAAGCTCTTAACTTATTCCTCCAAAACGCAGTCGACGCTAGCACTTTTTATCATTTGAGAAAAAATTTAAAACGATACTTTCAATATTAATGTATTATGAAAAAAACATATTGATATATTTAAAAAGCAAAGTGTGGCAGCAATATTGCCTACGGCCACCAGTCTGGTGACGCCTCGATCTGCCAGATCTCGAAGCTCTAAACAGAGGGTGGGGCCTGGTTAGTACTTGATGGGAGACCGCCTGGGAATACCAGGTGCTGTAAGCTCATTAACTGATTCTTCCAAAACGTAGTCGACGCTATGCTTTTATCATTTGAGAAAAAATAAAACGAGATACTTTCAACATTAAAGGAGAGGTATTATGCCATATTTCCACTAGTTAATATGGTTCTTTGGGGTCTTAATGTAATGTTTGTACTATATTTTGTTCAAAATACCACAAGAATCGTTTCAAACAGCACCCTTACCCTGTCAAAACACCTCCCACACACACTGAGCTGTTTTTGAGTGGGCGCTCTTTAAATGCAAATGAGCCCGCTCCCTCCCTCTCCTGCTCCCTCCCTCCACGAGACGTGTGCCTAGTTGTTGCAAGCAAAGCTAGCCACGGCTACTGCAGATGAATAGAGTCGTGAATAGTTATCGATTTGAACCAGAGTCAGACCCCGAAGAAGAGGATCCCGAACAAGTTCGAGAAACTAGGGCTAAACATGACGCTTCTGGAATGGTGAGTTAACTTTGTCACTTCTACATGGTTTTCTTTTGTACATTCGTTGGATAAGGTCTGTCTTGTATGTAGCAAATAGTGTGTTTATGTAAGTAACGGGAACGCCATAAAGATATAAATGCTACATGAGTAAAGTTCCATCTGTAGACTAAAGTGTTATCTGTTATCTCTATTTTACCTCCATTAATTAGCATTTAAACCTTGTTTACTTATTAAATCGCTGCATCTGATGACTTATGACTTGTTTGCAATATGAACACAACTCTCAAATAAACTTTACCTACAAATGTGTCACTTTTTGACTTTGTTTATACAGGTGTATTTGTGACACCATTGTGATGAATGCCACGAGCCTGAGCATGTATGCTGCAGGGAGATACCACAGGTAGTGTGAATTCATTTTGAATAGCACTGTAAATATGCAGTCATCATCTGCTTTGTATTCCATGTCACTTTCAATATTCAAGGTTACAAGACTACTGCAGCTTCAAAACCCACCTACATGCATGGTTGATCATCCAGGCCTTGAACCTGTGTTTGACTGAGGAAAAATATACAATAAATTACCTTTCCCTCTGTATTACTTTTTTGCTAACTGCTCATTTTACAAATGTTGACATGTTTATCAAACACTAAAAGGCTCACAAAAACTGTTTCTATACACTTTATTTTCAGAAAGAATGCCACAAAGCTTTTAAACATTATTAAATGTAATGGCTGGTACATATGTAAAAATATATATATATAAAAACATTGATTACCAAATTACACTTTGTGCCATCTGTAACCATACTGTAAACAAATGAATACTTTATAAATGTGTATCACCTTTCTCTTTACACAATGTAAACTTTGCTTAGACGCTACAGGTATTTACATGCGACAGAAGCTTTCATTAGCTGGTGTTGGGGCTATCTGGGCCGGATCCGGTGGTCCTGCCTGCCCCAAGCGTCCTGCTCCAGATACTTAAGAGTGTTCCTGATGCTCGAGGAAGGTATACGGGGTTCAGACCTGCCCTCGATTGAACCTCGACACATAGCTGGTTATAACTTCCCCGCTTGTCAGGTTTCTCAAACTGGGCAGAGAGACTCACAGTATTGGGATCTTCAGCACCTCATTCACATATGGGGACGGGTCCTGAAAACCTTGTGAGAAATGAGGTCCAAGAGGTTATCCACATACTCTGTAATACAAAAAAGAAATCCCAAACTGTTAAATTGTTTTTATTTATTGTTTATATTGTAATTATTATTTTATTTTGATAATTATATTATTCAATTTATTATGAAAACCATTTAAAGACAGCAGTTGATGTATATGCTATTTAAGCTTCTCATACTGTTTGTACATTGTTTGACTTGGTGGAATTTAAATAAAGCCTCAGACTCACGGAAGGTTGGCTCTGCTTTCACCGGCTTTTACAGTGCACTCCTCTTCTTATATTTTGGGAAGTTCACGTTAAATAGCAGCTCACCAGCTAAACTTCTTTGCTTGGGGACGCCTGTAGAGTCTTTTGGGGAGAAAATAATACTTATAAGAGCATGTGTGTATAATACATAATAGGTATACATTTCTTTTGAAAAAATGATCGCACTGCTACCTGCATAACATTCCGAGAAAAGGAAAGACGAGGTCTGGTAGTGAGGGCTCAGCTTCCCCACATCTTTCAGAACCCTCTTGTTGGGCAACACCTTCTAATCTGCTGGTGCTCCTGTAAAAAAAAAAGGGGAAAACATAACTAGTGATTATTGGTTTTATATATATATATATATATATATATACACAAGCCTTACATTTACAATGAAAATTGTGAACATAGCTGCTGTTTATGTTACTCACTGAACCAGCTGAAGATCAATAGTGTTGTTCGTCAGGTCCATCATCGCCGTAACTGCCAAACTTGGCACAATGTCCTTCAAAATAGATATTATTTTACTTCATATGTAATTTCACATGTCATTGCATGATATTTTGTTTTCTTAGTAGCCCTTGTCTGTAGATACAAAGAGTGTAGATACAAATGAACACGTATATAACTTCACTTCAGAAAATTCAGATGATAATATTCCATGTTCAATTGATTACGACAAGAGAATTAAGTAGTGAATTATACTACATGATACTAATGCACACTTCTAACTGCTACACCTATTTACACCAGCTTAGCACCTCTACACCAACACGAAGATGTTTAACAGAGGAATGTGTTTGGGGATAAAATAACTATTTCATATATGCTAGAGCAGCTAGACACTATGTATGTATACCGGGAAAGTAAATACAGTCCATAAACATCCACATCGAACTACTGTGCCAGTAGGCATCGTGTTGTTTGCGGGAGGCACCATTATACCCATGTGAACGTAAATTATGACACAAACTAATGAATATAAACGGGTGCACATAACTTTTTCGTGAGTTACTCAGGCAAAGTACCGAGAGATGGCGCTGGTACTCACTCCATATGTAGCGCAGTTGTTGTGCTGCCGAGGCTCTGGCGCCATGGCGCCGAGAGGGGTGCAAGTGACTTCTGCGCACACGCCAAGCTCTACGGGCGCGAGACGTGTTAACGCCGACACTGACATGTTTTAATAACTTGCTGCTGTAGAGACGATCAACATCAGATCGCTCAGGTACGCAAAGGCGCTGGACACAAGCGCAGCACGCATTGTGGATTATTTTCATGCACGAGTACCTGCATACCAGTTATGTACACCCCTGTATATAAACATCCACACGGCGAGGCATCGTGGTTGTTTGCGGAATTACAGATACAAGGACTAGGTTCCCCAACCACTACATGCTAGCCCTCACACACACACACAACACAACATGCTAACGTTGCTAACCTCCACACAAAATGCCTAAAAGAAGCAAATAGGCTACCAGAATTATTTTAAAACAAAAATACTTACATTTCGCCGTCAGTCCTGTGACGGATAGATGGCACCGATCCTTTCAATATAAACCTTCCAGCGAGTCCAGTGTTACATTGGCTCAGGTCGGTAAAACAGTCCAATTCAAAGTGGTTAGCACGCCGACACTAACAGACATTTGCTAACTCTGGCAGGAAGATTGCCTTAGATTTTGGGATCGATCGGGTCAAAAGTCAGGTTGTTTGCCCTGATCTTGTCGTAAATGCTAGCTAAGCAGCTTTGTGAAAACACCACAATATCACTGGCGATTATTTCTCCTTATTCAGGGCGAACATGTGTGTGTGCGGTTATTCGCAAGTAAGTAAAGTATTAAACCAAATCGCATGAAATTTGGTTAGATGATTGGTTATTATCGGACCATTTGATTAGATTTGGGATCGATCGGGTCAAAAATGAGGATGTTTTCCCATAGATCTTGTCGTAAATGGTAAATAAGCAGCTTGCGGGGAAAACAGCAGAATAACACTGGGGATCATTTCTCCCCTTATTCAGGGGCGAATATGTGTGTGTGCGTTATTCGCGTAAGTAAAAGTATTAAACCAAATCGCATGAAATTTGTGATGATTGGTTATTATCCGGGACCATTTGATTAGATTTTGGGATCGATCGGGTCAAAAGTCAGGTTATTTGCCCTTGATCTTGTCGTGAATGCTAGATAAGCAGCTTGCTGTGAAAACACCACAATATCACTGCGATTATTTCTCCCTTATTCAGGGCGAACATGTGTGTGTGCGTGTTATTCGCGTAAGTAAGTATTAAACCAAATCGCATGAAATTTGAAGGGATGATTGGTTATAATCCGGGGACCATTTGATTAGATTTTGGGATCGATCGGTCAAAAGTCAGGTTGTTTGCCCTTGATCTTGTCGTAAATGCTAGCTAAGCAGCTTGCTGTGAAAACACCACAATATCACTCGCGATTATTTCTCCCCTTATTCAGGGCCGTAACATGTGTTTGTGCGTATATTCAAGCAGAAGTAAAAGTATTAAACCAAATCGCATGAAATTTGGTGATGATTGGTTATTATCCGGGACCATTTGATTAGATTTTGGGATCGATCGGGTCAAAAGTCAGGTTGTTTGCCCTGATCTTGTCGAAATGCTAGCTAAGCAGCTTGCTGTGAAAACACCACAATATCACTTGCGATTATTTCTCCCCTTATTCAGGGCGAACATGTGTGTGCGTGTATTCGCAGAAGTAAAAGTATTAAACCAAATCGCATGAAATTTGGTCGGATGATTGGTTATTATCCGGGGACCATTTGATTAGATTTTGGGATCGATCGGGTCAAAAGTCAGGTTGTTTGCCCGTAATCTGGTCGAAGATGCTAGCTAAGCAGCTTGCTGTGAAAACACCACAATATCACTCGCATATATTTCTCCCCTTCTTCACGGGCATAACATGTGTGTGTACGTGTTATTCGCAGAAGTAAAAGTATTAAACCAAATCGCATGAAATTTGGTTAGATGATTGGTTATTATCCGGGGACCATTTGATTAGATTTTGGGATCGATCGGGTCAAAAGTCAGGTTGTTTGCCCATTGATCTTGTCGCAAATGCTAAATAAGCAGGTTGCTGTGAAAACACCACAATATCACCATGATTATTTCTCCTTATTCAGGGGCGTAACATGTGTGTGTGCGTTATTCGCAGAAGTAAAAGTATTAAACCAAATCGCATGAAATTTTAGGATGATTGGTTATTATCCGGGGACCATTTGATTAGATTTTAGGATCGATCGGTCAAAAGTCAGGTTGTTTGCCCTGATCTTGTCGTAAATGCTAGATAAGCAGCTTGCTGTGAAAAACACCACAATATCACTGCGAATTATTTCTCCCTTATTCAGGGCGAACATGTGTGTGTGCGTGTTATTCAAGTATAAAAAGTATTAAACCAAATCGCATGAAATTTGGTGGGATGATTGGTTATTATCCGGGACCATTTGATTAGATTTTGGGATCGATCGGGTCAAAAGTCAGGTTGTTACCCATTGATCTTGTCGTTAATGCTAAATAAGCAGCTTGCTGTGAAAACACCACAATATCACTCGCGATTATTTCTCCCCTTATTCAGGGCGAACATGTGTGCGCGTATTCGCGTAAGTAAAAGTATTAAACCAAATCGCATGAAATTTGTGGATGATTGGTTATTATCCGGGGACCATTTGATTAGATTTTGGGATCGATCGGGTCAAAAGTCAGGTTGTTTGCCCTGATCTTGTCGTAAATGCTAGCTAAGCAGCTTGCTGTGAAAACACCACAATATCACTGCCGATTATTTCTCCCTTATTCAGGGGCGAATATGTGTGTGCGTGTTATTCGCGTAAGTAAAAGTATTAAACCAAATCGCATGAAATTTGGTTAGATGATTGGTTATTATCCGGGACCATTTGATTAGATTTTGGGATCGATCGGGTCAAAAGTCAGGTTGTTTTCCCATTGATCTTGTCAGAATGCTAAATAAGCAGCTTGCTGTGAAAACACCACAATATCACTCATGATTATTTCTCCCCTTATTCAGGGGCGTAACATGTGTGTGCGTGTTATTCGTAAGTAAAAGTATTAAACCAAATCGCATGAAATTTGTGGATGATTGGTTATTATCCGGGACCATTTGATTAGATTTTGGATCGATCGGGTCAAAAGTCAGGTTGTTTGCCCTGATCTTGTCGTGAAATGCTAGATAAGCAGCTTGTTGTGAAAACACCACAATATCACTCGCGATTATTTCTCCCTTATTCAGGGGCGAACATGTGTGTGTGCGGTTGTTATTCGCGTAAGTAAAGTATTAAACCAAATCGCATGAAATTTGGTGATGATTGGTTATTATCCGGGACCATTTGATTAGATTTTGGGATCGATCGGGTCAAAAGTCAGGTTGTTACCCATTGATCTTGTCGTAATGCTAAATAAGCAGCTTGCTGTGAAAAACACCAATATCACTCATGATTATTTCTCCCCTTATTCAGGGGCGAATAACATGTGTGTGTGCGTATTCGCAGAAGTAAAAGTATTAAACCAAATCGCATGAAATTTGTGATGATTGGTTATTATCCGGGGACCATTTGATTAGATTTTGGGATCGATCGGGTCAAAAGTCAGGTTGTTTGCCCCTTTGATCTTGTAAATGCTAGCTAAGCAGCTTGCTGTGAAAACACCACAATATCATCGCGATTATTTCTCCCTTATTCAGGGGCGTAACATGTGTGTGTGCGTGTTATTCGCGTAAGTAAAAGTATTAAACCAAATCAAATGAAATTTGGTTAGATGATTGGTTATTATCCGGGACCATTTGATTAGATTTTGGGATCGATCGGGTCAAAAGTCAGGTTGTTTTCCCATTGATCTTGTCGTAAATGCTAAATAAGCAGCTTGCTGTGAAAACACCACAATATCACTCATGATTATTTCTCCCCTATTCAGGGCGAATATGTGTGTGCGTGTTATTCGCGTAAGTAAAAGTATTAAACCAAATCGCATGAAATTTGGTGATGATTGGTTATTATCCGGGACCATTTGATTAGATTTTGGATCGATCGGGTCAAAAGTCAGGTTGTTTGCCCTTGATCTTGTCGTAATGCTAGATAAGCAGCTTTGTGAAAACACCACAATATCACTGCGATTATTTCTCCCTTATTCAGGGGCGTAACATGTGTGTGTGCGTATATTCGCGTAAGTAAAAGTATTAAACCAAATCGCATGAAATTTGGTTAGATGATTGGTTATTATCCGGGACCATTTGATTAGATTTTGGGATCGATCGGGTCAAAAGTCAGGTTGTTACCCATTGATCTTGTCGTAAATGCTAGCTAAGCAGCTTTGTGTGAAAACACCACAATATCACTCTGATTATTTCTCCCCTTATTCAGGGCGAACATGTGTGTGTGCGGTTATTCGCAGAAGTAAAAGTATTAAACCAAATCGCATGAAATTTGGTGGATGATTGGTTATTATCCGGGACCATTTGATTAGATTTGGGATCGATCGGGTCAAAAGTCAGGTTGTTTGCCCTGATCTTGTCGTAAATGCTAGCTAAGCAGCTTGCTGTGAAAACACCACAATATCACTATGATTATTTCTCCCTTATTCAGGGCGTAATATGTGTGTGTGTTATTCGCGTAAGTAAAAGTATTAAACCAAATCGCATGAAATTTGGTGGGATGATTGGGTATTATCCGGGGACCATTTGATTAGATTTTGGGATCGATCGGGTCAAAAGTCAGGTTGTTTGCCCTTGATCTTGTCGTAAATGCTAGCTAAGCAGCTTGCTGTAAAAACACCACAATATCACTCGCGATTATTTCTCCCCTTATTCAGGGCGAATATGTGTGTGCGTGTATTCGTAAGTAAAAGTATTAAACCAAATCGCATGAAATTTGGTGGGATGATTGGTTATTATCCGGGACCATTTGATTAGATTTTGGGATCGATCGGGTCAAAAGTCAGGTTGTTTTCCCATTGATCTTGTCGTAAATGCTAAATAAGCAGCTTGTTGAAAAACACCACAATATCACTCATGATTATTTCTCCCTTATTCAGGGCGTAACATGTGTGTGTGCGTTATTCGCAGAAGTAAAGTATTAAACCAAATCGCATGAAATTTGGTGATGATTGGTTATTATCCGGGGACCATTTGATTAGATTTTGGGATCGATCGGGTCAAAAGTCAGGTTGTTTTCCCATTGATCTTGTCAGAATGCTAAATAAGCAGCTTGCTGTGAAAACACCACAATATCACTCATTATTTCTCCCTTATTCAGGGCGTAATATGTGTGTGTGCGTTATTCAAGGTAAGTAAAAGTATTAAACCAAATCGCATGAAATTTGTGATGATTGGTTATTATCCGGGGACCATTTGATTAGATTTTAGGATCGATCGGGTCAAAAGTCAGGTTGTTTGCCCTGATCTTGTCGTAAATGCTAGATAAGCAGCTTGTTGTGAAAACACCACAATATCACTCGCATTATTTCTCCTTATTCAGGGCGTAACATGTGTGTGTGCGTTATTCGCGTAAGTAAAAAGTATTAAACCAAATCGCATGAAATTTGGTGATGATTGGTTATTATCCGGGACCATTTGATTAGATTTTGGGATCGATCGGGTCAAAAGTCAGGTTGTTTTCCCATTGATCTTGTCGAAATGCTAAATAAGCAGCTTGCTGTGAAAACACCACAATATCACTCGCGATTATTTCTCCCTTATTCAGGGCGTAATATGTGTGTGTGCGTTATTATTCGTAAGTAAAAGTATTAAACCAAATCGCATGAAATTTGTGGGATGATTGGTTATTATCCGGGGACCATTTGATTAGATTTGGGATCGATCGGGTCAAAAGTCAGGTTGTTTTGCCATTGATCTTGTCAGAATGCTAAATAAGCAGCTTGCTGTGAAAACACCACAATATCACTCGATTATTTCTCCCTTATTCAGGGGCGTAACATGTGTGTGTGCGGTTATTCGTAGAAGTAAAAGTATTAAACCAAATCGCATGAAATTTGGTTGGAGATGATTGGTTATTATCCGGGACCATTTGATTAGATTTTGGGATCGATCGGGTCAAAAGTCAGGTTGTTTTCCCATTGATCTTGTCGTAATGCTAAATAAGCAGCTTGCTGTGAAACACACAATATCATCATGCGATTATTTCTCCCTTATTCAGGGGCGAATATGTGTGTGCGTGTTATTCGTAAGTAAAAGTATTAAACCAAATCGCATGAAATTTGTGATGATTGGTTATTATCCGGGGACCATTTGATTAGACATTTTTTGGGATCGATCGGGTCAAAAGTCAGGTTGTTTGCCCTTGATCTTGTCGTAAATGCTAGATAAGCAGCTTGCTGTGAAAAACACCACAATATCACTCGCGAATTATTTCTCCCCTTATTCAGGGGCGAATATGTGTGTGTGTTATTCAAGTAGTAAAAGTATTAAACCAAATCGCATGAAATTTGGTGGGATGATTGGTTATTATCCGGGACCATTTGATTAGATTTTGGGATCGATCGGGTCAAAAGTCAGGTTGTTTGCCATTGTTCTTGTCGAATGCAATAAGCAGCTTGCTGTGAAAACACCACAATATCACTTCATGATTATTTCTCCCTTATTCAGGGCGTAACATGTGTGTGTGTGCGTATATTCGGAAGTAAAAGTATTAAACCAAATCGCATGAAATTTGTATGATTGGTTATTATCCGGGGACCATTTGATTAGATTTTGGGATCGATCGGGTCAAAAGTCAGGTTGTTTGCCCTTGATCTTGTCGTAAATGCTAGCTAAGCAGCTTGCTGTGAAAACACCACAATATCACTCGCGATTATTTCTCCCTTATTCAGGGCGTAATATGTGTTTGTGCGTGTTATTCGCGTAAGTAAAAGTATTAAACCAAATCGCATGAAATTTGGTGGGATGATTGGTTATTATCCGGGGACCATTTGATTAGATTTTGGGATCGATCGGGTCAAAAGTCAGGTTGTTTGCCCTGATCTTGTCGTAAATGCTAGCTAAGCAGCTTGCTGTGAAAACACCACAATATCACTCGCGATTATTTCTCCCCTTATTCAGGGCGTAATATGTGTGCGTGTTATTCGCAGAAGTAAAAGTATTAAACCAAATCGCATGAAATTTGGTTAGATGATTGGTTATTATCCGGGGACCATTTGATTAGATTTAGGGATCGATCGGGTCAAAAGTCAGGTTGTTTGCCCATTGATCTTGTCGAATGTTAAATAAGCAGCTTGCTGTGAAAACACCACAATATCACTCGTGATTATTATTTCTCCCCTATTCAGGGCGAATATGTGTGCGTGTTATTCGCAGAAGTAAAAGTATTAAACCAAATCGCATGAAATTTGTGATGATTGGTTATTATCCGGGGACCATTTGATTAGATTTTGGGATCGATCGGGTCAAAAGTCAGGTTGTTTGCCATTGATCTTGTCGTAATGCTAAATAAGCAGCTTGCTGTGACACCACCACAATATCACTCGCGATTATTTCTCCCCTTATTCAGGGCGAATATGTGTGTGCGTGTTATTCAAGGTAAGTAAAAGTATTAAACCAAATCGCATGAAATTTGGTGGGATGATTGGTTATTATCCGGGACCATTTGATTACATTTTAGGATCGATCGGGTCAAAAGTCAGGTTGTTTGCCCTTGATCTTGTTGTAAATGCTAGATAATCAGCTTGCTGTGAAAACACCACAATATCACTCGCAATTATTTCTCCCCTTATTCAGGGGCGTAACATGTGTGTGTGTTATTCGCAGAAGTAAAAAGTATTAAACCAAATCGCATGAAATTTGGTGGGATAATTGGTTATTATCCGGGGACCATTTGATTAGATTTTGGGATCGATCGGGTCAAAAGTCAGGTTGTTTTCCCATTGATCTTGTCGGAAATGCTAAATAAGCAGCTTGCTGTGAAAACACCACAATATCACTCGCGATTATTTCTCCCCTTATTCAGGGCGAATATGTGTGTGTGTGCGTTATTCGCAGAAGTAAA
>JAYMGU010000393.1:15000-59116 GCA_036178185.1 Liparis tanakae | reverse complement strand
TGGTATTATTTGTGGTATTACTCATGGTATTACTCATGGTATTAATGGTATTATTCATGGTATTACTTGTGGTATTACTCATGGTATTACTCATGGTATTACTCTTGGTATTACTTGTGGTATTACTCATGGTATTACTCTTGGTATTACTCATGGTAATATTCATGGTATTACTCATGGTATTATGCATGGTATTACTTGTGGTAATATTCATGGTATTGCTCATGGTATTACTCATGGTATTACTCTTGGTATTACTCATGGTATTATTTGTGGTATTACTCATGGTATTACTCATGGTATTACTTGTGGTATTACTCATGGTATTACTCTTGGTATTACTCATGGTATTATTTTTGGTCTTACTCATGGTATTACTCATGGTATTACTTGTGGTATTACTCATGGTATTACTCATGGTATTACTCATGGTATTACTCACCGATCTATAGGAACAGCTGATGGGACGATGACAACAAACACCAGACAGGCATCCGGGGAACAGAATAATCCATAAATCAGCCGGATTAGCTCTGAGTTAGCGAGGACACAGTCTGTGCACACAGGAAGAAGAAAGCTCCTCCTCCGCTCGGTGTCACGTCCTGGCTGAGCTGGAGGAGCCGCTGGAGGCCCGAAGGAGCAGATCCTCCAGCGGCTGTCTGGCAGCGCCTGGGTGACGTGTTCCTGATAATTGATCTCTGAGGTGCTCAGAGTAGAATTACTTTGGTTTTGTCATCAAGAAGTTGCCGGTCATCCATGTTTTTATGTCACTAAGACATGCTTGAATTTTAGTGAGTTGGTTAGTCTCCTCTGGTTTTATCGATAGATATAGTTGAGTATCATCTGCATAACAATTAAAGTTTATGGAGTGTTTCCTGATAATATTGCCCAAAGGAAGCATGTATAAGGTAAATAGATTTGGTCCAAGCACAGAACCTTGTGGAACTCCGTGACTAACGTTGGTGGTCATCAAGGCTTCATCGTTTACAAATACAAACTGAGATCCATCTGATAAATAGGATTTAAACACTAAGGTCTAACAAGACCAGTACAGAGAGGAGTCCTCTATCAGGACTAAGGTCTAACAAGACCAGTACAGAGAGGAGTCCTCTATCAGGACTAAGGTCTAACAAGACCAGTACAGAGAGGAGTCCTCTATCAGGACTAAGGTCTAACAAGACCAGTACAGAGAGGAGTCCTCTATCAGGACTAAGGTCTAACAAGACCAGTACAGAGAGGAGTCCTCTATCAGCACTAAGGTATAACAAGACCAGTACAGAGAGGAGTCCTCTATCAGCACTAAGGTCTAACAAGACCAGTACAGAGAGGAGTCCTCTATCAGCACTAAGGTCTAACAAGACCAGTACAGAGAGGAGTCCTCTATCAGGACTAAGGTCTAACAAGACCAGTACAGAGAGGAGTCCTCTATCAGCACTAAGGTCTAACAAGACCAGTACAGAGAGGAGTCCTCTATCAGCACTAAGGTCTAACAAGACCAGTACAGAGGAGTCCTCTAACAGCACTAAGGTCTAAAAAAGGGGAAGCAACCTTCAGAAGAACAACAGAGGAGGATCCTTCATCAGGATGGACAGAACAATAGATGTGTGTGTGTGAGAGAGAGAGAGAGTTTGTGTGTGTGTGTGTGTGTGGCACTAGTCACAGCTTGTGGTTTTGTTGCTACAACATTTAACTGAATGAACTGAGACAGTCTGACTTATTATTCATAATCATAACAAGATAGGTGAGAATGATCACATCGTCACCATGGCAACGGCTCTTCTCAATGGGAGTAACTCTACATACAGAGACTCTACATACAGAGACTCTACATACAGAGACTCTACATACAGACTCTACATACAGAGACTCTACATACAGACTCTACGCACAGAGACTCTACATACAGAGACTCTACATACAGATACTCTACATACAGACTCTACATACAGACTCTACATACAGAGACTCTACATACAGACTCTACATACAGACTCTACATACAGAGACTCTACATACAGACTCTACATACAGAGACTCTACATACAGAGACTACATATGGCTAACTACAGACCGATCTCTAACCTCCCCTTCCTCTCTAAGATCCTTGAGAAAGTGGTCGCAAATCAGTTGTGTGACTTTCTACATCAGAATAGTTTATTTGAAGAGTTTCAGTCAGGGATTTAGAAAACACCACAGCACAGAGACAGCACTGGTGAAGATTACGAATGACCTCTTAATGGCAGCAGATGAAGGACTTCTCTCTGTACTGGTCTTGTTAGACCTTAGTGCTGCATTCGACACCATTGACCATAACATCCTATTACAGAGACTGGAGCAGTCGATTGGTATTTCAGGCACCGCCCTAAGTTGGTTTAAATCCTATTTATCAGATCGATCTCAGTTTGTATTTGTAAACAATGAAGCCTCAATGACCACCAACGTTAGTCATGGAGTTCCACAAGGTTCTGTGCTTGGACCAATTCTATTTACCTTATACATGCTTCCTTTGGGCAATATTATCAGGAAACGCTCTATAAACTTTCATTGTTATGCAGATGATACTCAACTATATCTATCGATAAAACCAGAGGAGACTAACCAACTCACTAAAATTCAAGCATGTCTTAGTGACATAAAAACATGGATGACCGGCAACTTCTTGATGTTAAACTCAGACAAAACCGAAGTAATTCTACTCGGCCCTGAGCACCTCAGAGATCAATTATCTGGTGATGTGATTTCTGTAGATGGCATTACTCTAGCATCCAACACCACTGTAAAGAATCTCGGCATTATCTTTGATCGGACATTGTCCTTTAACACCCACATTAAGCAAATCTCAAGGACTGCATTCTTCCATCTACGTAATATTTCAAAAATCAGGCACATCTTGTCTCAAAAGATGCAGAGAAATTGGTTCACGCGTCGTTACTTCGAGACTGGATTACTGCAACTCCTTATTATCAGGCTGCACTAATAAATCTCTTAGGTCCCTCCAGTTGATCCAGAATGCTGCAGCTCGTATTCTCACTAAAACTAAGAAAAGAGATCACATTACTCCTGCACTAGCTGCTCTGCACTGGCTCCCTGTAAAATCAAGAATCACTTTTAAAATTCTTCTCTTAACTTACAAAGCCTTAATTGGTGATGCACCATCATATCTTAAAGAGCTTGTAGTACCGTATCGCCCCCAGAGAGCTGCGCTCACTAAATGCGGGCTACTTGTAGTTCCGAGAGTCTTAAAATGTAAAATGGGAGCCAGAGCCTTTAGTTATCTCTTTTATGGAACCAGCTTCCACCTTCAGTCCGGGAGGCAGACACAGTCACCACATTCAAGAGTAGACTGAAGACTTTCCTCTTTGACAGAGCTTATAGTCAGGGCTGAATCAGGTTTGCCCTGGTCCAGCCCCTGGATATGCTGGTATAGGCTTATAGCTGCTGGGGATGTTTAGGATGCACTGAGCACCTCTCTCTCTTTTCTTTCTCCTATGGATGCATCTTCATCTCTCCATCACACATGACTAACTCTGCTTTCTCCCGGAGTCCTTCTGACTTCACGTCTCATGGGGTCATCGGACCCTATGAGACGGCATAGATTCCATCTGCTGATGGACCTTCGATGGTTGGATCGTGAGTTCCTGTCGCCAGCTGTGCCACTGCCCTGCTGGGACTCCGCCCACTCCTCCACTTGGGAGGTCTCCAAACTCTCCATCGTGGAATATGCCTAAATATGAACTATTGATAAACTCTGTCAGATTCCTTGAATGTATTTTAACTCTAAATATGTCCTTCTGTACACATTACATCTATTGCATCTGTCCATCCTGGAGAGGATCCTCCTCTGTTGCTCTCCTGAAGGTTTCTTCCCTTTTTTTCCCCTGAAGGGTTATTTGGGAGTTTTTCCTGGTCCGATGTGAGGTTTTGGGTCAGGGATGTCTATGTGTACAGATTGTAAAGCACTCTGAGACAAATTTGTAATTTGTGAAACTGGGCTATACAAATAAACTGAATTGAATTGAATTGAATACAGAGACTACATACAGAGACTCTACATACAGACTCTACGTACAGAGACTCTACATACAGACTCTACGTACAGAGACTCTACATACAGAGACTCTACATACAGAGACTCTACATACAGAGACTACATACAGAGACTACATACAGAGACTCTACATACAGACTCTACGTACAGAGACTCTACATACAGACTCTACGTACAGAGACTCTACATACAGACTCTACGTACAGAGACTCTACATACAGACTCTACGTACAGAGACTCTACATACAGAGACTCTACGTACAGACTCTACATACAGACTCTACGTACAGAGCTTCTCTCTACTGGGAGCTGGTCCTCTGGTCACTGAGCTTATGAAGGGATCCTTTGTGAATACTGTATTTGTTTGATGTATTATAATAATTAATTATATTATTAACTTCTGTTCCTTATATTCTGACTCTGCTCCTCCATGTAGGTCAGCTCTCTCATCTCATTGGAATAACTGATGTGTGTAGTTTCCGTCTGTGTTGCCATGGTTACAGTGCCAGTGGGATCTGCGTCTCCAGCACAGATGATTGAATAGAAAAAAGAAAAAAAAGGTTGTAAAAATGAAGGTAATATCATAGCATTTCAAAATAAAGTTCACAGTACATTATGTCAGAAAAAAGGTAAATTAATTAAATTAAATTCAGTTTATTGTGTATAAGCCAATTACAAACTCTCCTTAGAGGGCTTTACAATCTGTACACAGACAACCTGACCTTTGAGCTCACATGGAGGTGAATAACTCCCAAGAAATAGGAAAAACCCTTTCAAAGAATCAGAATCATAAAACACGGGACGAGATGTTACAACTGTCCATTGTGCCAATAGATGTTATGCACTCACATGAGATGTTGACAGAGTGGCATGGGAAGTTTAGACTGGGTTAAGATGTCAATTTGGGACCCATCCTCAGTAGTGTGCCTTCGAATCAGTGGGTGTTTCGGCCTTTACTCACTAAACACCCTCATCAAAGGTGGCCAGCTAAAGGGTGATCAAGCCTTAGCTTGTGTCCCATGCCCAATTAAGATTTCCCATGGGACTATGCAAGGCAGGGGCGTCCTATTCCCTGAGCCAGCCCTACAGCTGACCGCATACCCCATATGCCCTCCTCAGGTTGGAGGGCTCTGATTTGGTTCTCAGGTGGGAGTGGGGGGTCATGAAGTTTTAGCCCAGCAAGGGTCCTTCCGTTTGATCCAGATCCACCGGCTGTCTCTTTCAGCTGCTTGAGAAAGGCTCTGACGGTCTGCTGCAGAGCCTGTCCATGGATTCCAAGTTCTTTTAGCAACCTGATGGTGGAAGAAGCTACGAATCCTCTGCATCCCACTTCAACTGGCCAGACTTTTACGTTCCAGCCACGCTGAGTTGCGTCTGCTGCCAACTCTGTGTAACGCAGTTGTTTACGCTCATAGGCCTCTTCAACAGAGTTTTCCCACAGGACTGTGAGCTCGATGGTGTACACAGCCCTGCGTGAATGGGACCAGAGTACCATGTCTGACCTGAGGTGGGTAGAAGCAATCTCAGGTGGAAAAATTAGTTGCTGGCCTATATCGACCAGCATCTTCCAGTCCCGGGCCATGGCTAGGCGTCCAGTGTCTGGCTTCGTAGGAGGATGGTTGGGCCTTTTCTGTCCCTCTCGGATGAATGCTGTTGAAACGGGTTTGCTTGTTTTTGGAGGTAATGAGTTGGTTGCACTCCTCTTGATCTCAAGTGCTGCAGCGAGGCTCTTGAGGACCTGATTGTGCCTCCAGGTGTAGCAGCCTTGTGAGAGACTGGTCTTGCAACCTGTCATTATATGCCTGAGAGTCGCTGGAGCTGGGCAGAGGGGGCAGGTCGGGTCCTCGCCATACCATTGATTGAGATTTTTTGGTGATGGAAGCACATCATAGACAGCTCTTAAGATGAAGCTGATGTTGCTTGCCTCCATTTGCCAAAGCTCGCTCCAGTTGATCTTTCTCCTCTCCAGGCCTTCCCACCACGTCCATTGCCCTTGTTTAGCAAGAGAGACAGCCTTTGCACTTCTTGCAGTCTTCTCCTATCTTCGCACCTCCTCAACCACCAGCTTCCTGCGTTCAGATATTGTTGCCTTATGGAATGTTGGCTTGCTGCCAGGCCAAAGCCTCCTCTTCCATGCTGGATATTCCCCACAATATCTTGGTGTCTCAGGGCTGATGTTGCGTGCTGCACCACCTTGGATGATGTCCATTTCCGTCCAGTTTGTAGGGGAGGTGCAGCCGTGCTTATGGTCTGGTCTTTGGAGTCCTTCAATGTCATCTGCAGTCTTACTTTAGAGCACTTGTACTCTTCTGTTAGACTTGTAAGAGGTAATTCAAGGACCCCTTTGCCATAGAGGCCGATGTTACTCAGACATCGTGGGACACCCAGCCATTTCTTCGCGTATGAGGCAATGGTTCGCTCCATCTTCTCCACTGTTGTTAATGGAACCTCATAGACTGTGAGTGGCCACATTACCCGGGGGAGAAGTCCAAACTGTAGGCACCACAGCTTGAGCTTCCCAGGCACTAGGGTCTTGTTGATGTTCTCAAGACCGTTGGCGATGTCCTGCTTTATTTGCTGCACTTGATCTTTATCCCGGAGGCTTTCGTTGTACCATCTACCCAGGCTCTTGATGGGTTGCTCAGACACCGTTGGTATCGGGTCATCTCCAATATAGAACCTCACATCTTTGAGCTGTCCCTTGATTATGGAGATGCTTCGAGATTTGCTCGGCTTGATTTTCATCCGGGCCCACTTGATGTTATCCTGCAGTTTTGCAAGTAGCCGCCTGGTGCATGCTGCAGTGGTGGTCAGTGTAGTCATGTCATCCATGTATGCTCGTATAGGTGGGAGACGGAGCCCTTCCTTAGTTCTCTCACCGCCAACAACCCATCTCGATGCCCTGATGATGACTTCCATGGCCATAGTGAAGGCCAGAGGTGAAATTGTACAGCCTGCCATTATGCCTACTTCCAAGCGCTGCCATGAAGTTGTATAGTCAGGTGTTGTGAAACACAATTGCAGGTCTTGGAAATAGGTCTTTACCAGTGTAGTGATGGGTTTTGGTACGTGGAAAAAGTTGAAGGATTCCCAGAGGAGTTCATGGGGAACTGAGCCAAAGGCATTGGCCAGGTCGAGGAAGATGACAAAGAGGTCTCAAATCATACTAGTATGTTCCAGGCACTAGTATGTTCCAGGCACCCAGAGAAACCAGGAATGCCTGCTTTCTGTACAGATGTATCAATATACTTGTTATTTACCAGGTATGTGGACAGCCTCTGTGCTATTATACTGAAAAAGATCTTCCATTCGACGTTGAGAAGGGAGATTGATCGGAATTGACTGATGTCCGTCGCATCCTTCTCTTTCGGTATTAGCACACCACCAGCCCTTCGCCATGCCTTTGGTATTATTTCCTCCTTCCACACTATCCTCATGAGCCTCCAAAGAAAGCGTAGAACATCCGGGGAGTTCTTGTAGAGCTTGTATGGTACTCCATTAGGCCCAGGAGCCGAGGCCGCTCTTGCTCGTCTGACAACGTTCTCTACTTCCTTCCATTTTGGAGGGTCAGTGTCCAGATTGAATTCTGGCGGTTGAATAGGTGGAATGTCATGTGGGATGATTATCTGCTCATGCCTTTTCGTGTCCTGGTGGACCTTTTCCAGATATTCTTCCAGTTCTGGCTTTGGAGTTTTTAGGATTCCGCACTTTTCCTTTAAGAAGAGGTCTTTGACAAACTTGAAAGGGTTTTTATAGAACCGTGTTCTTGAATGTTCCTTCTTCCTACGAAGTTTCCTCAAGTTTTCCGCTCTTCGCAAGCTTGTCAGCCGATCATTGATGTCTACTTGGAGTAGCATGAGACCTTCTCTCTCTGCATCAGAGGCTTTCTTCCACTGCTTTCTCAGCTGCCTTCTTTCTCTGACAAGTATCTCGATCTCTTGCTGCCTCCTAGATTTGGCTGGCTCGGGTGGTGTCTTGCCACTTCTCCTTTCGTTTACTCCAAAGCGCTCTTCTCTATAGTGGTAGATAATGTCTCCCGTCCTTTCAAGCTTTTTCTCTGCTGTTCCTACCTTGACAGCCAGAGTGGGGTCTATTCCCTCCGGTCAGCTGTCTCTCCAAGCTGTCATACAGACTTTCCTATGTTGTCAGTTGTCCTTTCAAAGAAATAAAGGAAAGATACGTTCAGGAAAGCAACAGAGGATCAATAAATGTCATGTGACCAGATGAACAATAGATGGATGAACATTTATCCATAAGGAGAGAGGAGAGGAACTCAGTGTCTCCAAAACGTCCATAAGGAGAGAGGAGAGAGGAGAGAGGAGCTCAGTGTATCCTAGCGTCCATAAGGAGAGAGGAGAGGAGAGAGGAGCTCAGTGTATCCTAAACGTCCATAAGGAGAGAGGAGAGGAGAGAGGAGAGAGGTGCTCAGTGTATCCTAAACATCCATAAGGAGAGAGGAGAGAGGAGAGAGGAGAGAGGAGAGAGGAGCTCTGTGTATCCTAAACGTCCATAAGGAGAGAGGAGAGGAGAGAGGAGCTCAGTGTATCCTAAATGTCCATAAGGAGAGAGGAGAGAGGAGCTCAGTGTATCCTAGCGTCCATAAGTAGAGAGGAGAGGAGAGAGGAGAGAGGAGAGAGGAGCTTAGTGTATCCTAAACGTCCATAAGGAGAGAGGAGAGAGGAGCTCTGTGTATCCTAAACGTCCATAAGGAGAGAGGAGAGGAGAGAGGAGCTCAGTGTATCCTAAACGTCCATAAGGAGAGAGGAGAGAGGAGCTCAGTGTACCCTAAACGTCCATAAGGAGAGAGGAGCTCAGTGTATCCTAGCATCCATAAGGAGAGAGGAGAGGAGAGAGGAGCTCTGTGTATCCTAAACGTCCATAAGGAGAGAGGAGAGAGGAGCTCAGTGTATCCTAAACGTCCATAAGGAGAGAGGAGAGAGGAGCTCAGTGTAACCTAAACGTCTATAAGGAGAGAGGAGAGAGGAGAGAGGAGAGAGGAGAGAGGAGCTCAGTGTATCCTAAGCGTCCATAAGGAGAGAGGAGAGGAACTCAGTGTCTCCTAAACGTCCATAAGGAGAGAGGAGAGGAGAGGATAGAGGAGCTTAGTCTATCCTAAGCCTCCATAAGGAGAGAGGAGCTCAGTGTATCCTAAACGTCCATAAGGAGAGAGGAGAGGAGAGAGGAGCTCAGTGTATCCTAAACGTTCATAAAGAGAGAGGAGAGGAGAGAGGAGCTCAGTGTATCCTAAACGTCCATAAGGAGAGAGGAGAGGAGAGAGGAGCTCAGTGTCTCCTAGCGTCCATAAGGAGAGAGGAGAGAGGAGCTCAGTGTATCCTAAACGTCCATAAGGAGAGAGGAGAGGAGAGAGGAGCTCAGTGTATCCTAAACGTCCATAAGGAGAGAGGAGAGGAGAGGAGCTCAGTGTATCCTAGCGTCCATAAGGAGAGAGGAGAGGAGAGAGGAGCTCAGTGTATCCTAAACGTCCATAAGGAGAGAGGAGAGGAGAGAGGAGCTCAGTGTATCCTAGCGTCCATAAGGAGAGAGGAGAGGAGAGAGGAGCTCAGTGTATCCTAAACGTCCATAAGGAGAGAGGAGAGGAGAGAGGAGCTCAGTGTATCCTAAGCGTCCCCCCTCCTCTCAGCCTCTAGCAGCATCTCCAGGTCTGGACCAGGTGAACCTGGTTCAGGTCTCACTATCAGACCATCAAGAGGAAAGTCTTCAGTCTCCATGAGGGGGCGGAGCCTCCAGGACTGAAGGTGCAGCTGGTTCATAAAAGAGGAGGAGCTTGACACCTGAAGGCTCTGGCTCCTACTTTAGACTCTAGGGACTACAAGTAGCCCCGCCTCTAGTGTGGCAGCTCTCTTGTGGGGCAATATGGTACTAATTCAAATTTAATTCAATTCAATTCAATTCAGTTTATTTGTAGAGCCCAGTTTCACAAATTACAAATTAGTCTCAGAGTGCTTTACAATCTGTACACAAAGACATCCCTGACCTTTGACCTTTGACCTTATATTGGACCAGGAACAACTCCCAAATAACCCTTCAGGGGGAGAAAAGGGAAGAACCCTTCAGGAGAGAACAGAGGAGGATCCTCTCCAGGATGGACAGAACAATAGATGTCATGTGACCAGAAGACAGATATAGAGTTAAAATACATTCAAGGAATCTGACAGAGTTTATCAATAGTTAATATTTAGGCATATTCCACCATGGAGAGTTTGGAGACCTCCCGAGTGGAGGAGTGGGCGGAGTCCCAGCAAGGCAGTGGCACAGCTGGTGGCAGGAACTCACGGTCCAACCATGGATGGTCCATCAGCAGATGGATCTATGCCGTCTCAGAGGGTCACATGACCCCATGAGACGTGAAGTCAGAAGGACTCCGGGGAGAAGCAGAGTTAGTCATGTGTGATGGAGAGATGAAGATTCATCCATAGGAGAAAGAGAAGAGGAGAGAGGTGCTCAGTGCATCCTAAAGGTCCCCAGCAGCTATAAGCCTCTAGCAGCATCTCCAGGTGTGGACCAGGTGAACCTGACTCAGCCCTGACTATCAGCTCTGTCAAAGAGGAAAGTCTTCAGTCTACTCTTGAAGGTGGTGACTGTGTCTGCCTCCAGGACTGAAGGTGGAGCTGGTTCCATACAAGAGGAGCTTGATAACTGAAGGCTCTGGCTCCCATTTTACATTTTAAGACTCTAGGAACTACAAGTAGCCCCTCATTTAGTGAGCGCAGCTCTCTGGTGGGGCGATACGGTACTACAAGCTCAGCACGGTGGCTCAGTGGTTAGCACTGTCGCCTCACAGCAAGAAGGTCCTTGGTTCGAATCCCAGTCGTCCCAGGTCCTTTCTCTGTGAAGTTTGCATGTTCTCCTCGTGCCTGCGTGGGTTTCCTCCTGGTCCTCCAGCTTCCCCCCCCATCATAAAGACATGCACACAGCTTTCACCCTTGTTCATACGGATGTGAATGAGTGTTGGTGGGGGGGAGACGCGTAGGCGCTGATTGGCTGCCACGCTTCCGTCAGTCTGCCCCAGGGCAGCTGTGGCTCCTGACGTAGCTCACCACCACCGGGATGACTACTGGACTCTGTAAGCAACTTTGAGTATCTAGAAAAAGCGCTATATAAAATAAATGATTATTTTGTGCCTGATTTTTGAAATACTATGTAGATGAAGAATGCAGTCCTTGAGATGTTCTTCAGGTGGAGTTAAAGGACAAGTCTCGATCAAAGAGAACAGAGATTCTTTACAGTGGTGTTGATGCTAGAGTAATGCCATCTACAGAAACCACATTACCAGATAATTGATCTCTGAGGTGCTCAGAGTAGAATGACTTTGGTTTTGTCTGAGTTTAACATCAAGAAGTTGCCGGTCATCCATGTTTTTATGTCACTAAGACATGCTTGAATTTTAGTGAGTTGGTTAGTCTCCTCTGGTTTTATCGATAGATATAGTTGAGTATCATCTGCATAACAATGAACGTTTATGGAGTGTTTCCTGATAATATTGCCCAAAGGAAGCATGTATAAGGTAAATAGAATTGGTCCAAGCACAGAACCTTGTGGAACTCCGTGACTAACGTTGGTGGTCATCGAGGCTTCATCGTTTACAAATACAAACTGAGATCCATCTGATAAATAGGATTTAAACAAGACCAGTACAGAGATGAGTCCTCTATCAGGACTAAGGTCTAACAAGACCAGTACAGAGAGGAGTCCTTTATCAGCACTAAGGTCTAACAAGACCAGTACAGAAAGGAGTCCTCTATCAGCACTAAGGTCTAACAAGACCAGTACAGAGAGGAGTCCTTTATCAGCACTAAGGTCTAACAAGACCAGTACAGAGAGGAGTCCTCTATCAGGACTAAGGTCTAACAAGACCAGTACAGAGAGGAGTCCTCTATCAGGCCTAAGGTCTAACAAGACCAGTACAGAGAGGAGTCCTCTATCTGCTGCCATTAAGAGGTCATTGGTAATCTTCACCAGTGCTGTCTCTGTGGTGTTTTCTATATCCTGACTGAAACTCTTCAAATAAACTATTCTGATGTAGAAAGTCACACAACTGATGTGAGATCACTTTCTCAAGGATCTTAGAGAGGAAGGGGAGGTTAGAGATCGGTCTGTAGTTAGCCAAAACCTCTGGATCCAGAGCAGCTTCTTCAGGAGAGGTTTAATTACAGCTACTTTGAAGGAATGTGGTACGTGGCCTGTTAACAAAGACACATTGATAATATCCAAAAGCAGTGGCGGCTCCTGAAAAAATTCTCAGGGGGGGCAATTTTTTTGATAGGGATTAACCCTCCCAAAACCACAGAACTTGACGGCTGTCTACTGTAGCTTCGTCACAAGGCCATCAAGTCACGTGACTCCAGTCAGTGTTGTGGCTGTGACTGAACTCTGTCTGTGAGCTTGTAGTTAGTTCATAAGCAGACAGACAGTCTGAGCTGTCAGTGAGCTGCTGTCAGTAATCCAGCTCCTGGTCTTTGATTTGGTCATTTTTCAACCAGATTTAAATACTTATAATAATAATAAATATGAGAATCACCATTTGTGACTCCTGCATCTGTGCTTTTTCAAATAATAGAATAAATACAATTGCAATCACTTTCAAGTGAAACAGAATGCTCCAACAGACAAGAAAATAAAAGCTCAATGTTGAGCTTTTGTTTTGAAGGACAACAACAGAATAGCCGAACTCACCAGGTAAGACCTGGCAACTCGCCAAGGATCTCAGCTGTCGCGCATGCGCAACCTGTTAATGCCGTAACGTAAACATTTACAAGAAGGTACTGGCATTTCAACAATTATTTATTCATCACTTAGTTGAATGTCGGTGTACTTTGGCCGTGTGTAATATGTGAAGTTATCAATAAAGGTCTTTCTGCATTTCCCCTGCGCCTCACCTGTAGTCCTAGTTCTCCTCTCTCGGGGAGCACAGCTGACAACACGGCTGTCAGAGAACCCGTTTTCAGGCGTTCATTAGAATCAGACGGAGATCTTTTCTCATGTCGATCTTCCAGTCAGGAAGAAAACGTTTCAGAAGAACTTTAGAAAATGTTCGAGAATGAGGAACAATGTGTTTCTGATTTTATTTTCATTTTATTTTGAGAGTGACAGGAACGTCTCCGAGGTCGACCGCCGATCGCGACGACGGGTTGGCGACCGACCGCTCTAGCTCTAGAGGTCCTGATTGTCTTGTTCCCCCGATGTGTCGTCATTGTTACGCCGACGAAAGGATCTCTTTCAAAGAAAGAATTGAATCGCTGCTGTCGCCCTGAGTACCGCCATCTCCACTACACACGCCTCTGTCGCAGCTGTATGACGGCTGATACGCTTTTACGCTTTTGACGCCGATTAATTATGACAAGACCAGGCGGGCGAGCCCTCCCGACCCCATAGAGAATGCATTGAGAGCTCCGTTTTGTGAAAAAAACGGGTTTAACATTGGAGTCAATGGGAGAGGTCTGGGCGATTTTTCATTTCGCCCAAAGTCGCCCAAGAAGGGGCGGGGCCACTTGAAGCAGGACTTTAGGCTGACTGAATGACTGTTACCTGATTGGACGATGACATACAGAGGCAGATCAGACGTCTAGTGGGAGAATGCAACTTTTTTTTTTTTTTTTCCCTAGGCAGTGCGTCGTCGCCCAACCCTTATGGACAAGCCGCCCATGTCCAAAAAGAGGTGCCAAAGGCAAAACGTCTTTAAACAGCCTAGTCGGGATAGGGTCCAAGAGACAGGTAGACAGGGTCTAGAGACAGGTAGACGGGGTCTAGAGACAGGTAGACAGGGTCTAGAGACAGGTAGACAGGGTCTAGAGACAGGTAGACGTGTTAGAAGTAGAAACCATTGAAGATAATTGGTCACGGTTGATGGAGAAAAGCCATCTAGATATACACCAGGACATACAGCGGTTTCCAAAGCCATTCAACTTGAGGACAGATTGGCACTGGTTAAGGGCAAGAGACTATTAATCTTGTCCCTAATAGTTAAAATCTTCTCATTGAAGAAGTTCATAAAGTCATTACTACTGAGGTCTATAGGAATACTGGGCTCCACAGAGCTGTGACTCTCTATCAGCCTGGCTACAGCTAAAGAGAAACCTAGGGTTGTTCTTATTCTTCTCTATTACTGATGAGTCATATTGTGCTCTGGCATTGCGGAGGGCCTTCTTAGAAGTTATAAGACTATCTCGCCAAACTAAGCGGGATTCTTCCCGATTAGTTGAACGCCAAATGTTTTCAAGCTTTCGTGACGTTTGCTTTAATGTGCGGGTCTGAGGGTTATACCAGGGAGCAAACCTCCTCTTCCTCAATGTCTTCTTCTTCAGAGGGGCTATCGAGTCCAGTGTCATTCTCAGTGAGCCTGTGGCACGATCAACAAGATGATCCATCTGGACTAGAGTTAGACCAGGAGTCCTCTGTTATATGAGACCTGGACTAGAGTTAGACCAGGAGTCCTCTGTTATATAAGACGTGGACTAGAGTTAGACCAGGAGTCCTCTGTTATATTGAAACCTGGACTAGAGTTAGACAAGGAGTCCTCTGTTATATTGAGACCTGGACTAGAGTTAGACCAGGAGTCCTCTGTTATATGAGACCTGGACTAGAGTTAGACCAGGAGTCCTCTGTTATATTGACACCTGGACTAGAGTTGGAGCAGGAGTCCTCTGTTATATGAGACCTGGACTAGAGTTAGACCAGGAGTCCTCTGTTATATGAGACATGGACTAGAGTTAGACCAGGAGTCCTCTGTTATATTGAGACCTAGACTAAATTTAGACCAGGAGTCCTCTGTTATATTGAGACCTGTCCTAGAGTTAGACCAGGAGTCCTCTGTTATATGAGATCTGGACTAGAGTTAGACCAGGAGTCCTCTGTTATATTGAGACCTGGACTAGAGTTAGACCAGGAGTCCTCTGTTCTCTTGAGACCTGGACTAGAGTTAGACCAGGAGTCCTCTGTTATATGAGACCTGGACTAGAGTTAGACCAGGAGTCCTCTGTTATATTGACACCTGGACTAGAGTTATACAAGGAGTCCTCTGTTATATTGAGACCTGGACTAGAGTTAGACCAGGAGTCATCTGTTCTATTGAGACCTGGACTCGAGTTAGACCAGGAGTCCTCTGTTATATGAGACCTGGACTAGAGTTAGACCAGGAGTCCTCTGTTATATGAGACCTGGACTAGAGTTAGACCAGTAGTCCTCTGTTATATTGAAGCCTGGACTAAATTTAGACCAGGAGTCCTCTGTTATATTGAGACCTGTCCTAGAGTTAGACCAGGAGTCATCTGTTATATGAGACCTGGACTAGAGTTAGACCAGGAGTCCTCTGTTGTATGAGACCTGGACTAAATTTAGACCAAGAGTCCTCTGTTATATTGAGACCTGTCCTATAGTTAGACCAGGAGTCCTCTGTTATATGAGACATGGACTAGAGTTAGATTAGGAGTCCTCTGTTATATGAGACCTGGACTAGAGTTAGACCAGGAGTCCTCTGTTATATTGAGACCTAGACTAGAGTTAGACCAGGAGTCCTCTGTTATATTGAGACCTGTCCTAGAGTTAGACCAGGAGTCCTTTGTTATATGAGACATGGACTAGAGTTAGACCAGGAGTCCTCTGTTATATTGAGACCTGTCCTAGAGTTAGACCAGGACCAGAAGTCCTCTGTTATATTGAGACCTGTCCTAGAGTTAGACCAGGAGTCCTCTGTTATATGAGACCTGGACTAGAGTTAGACCAGGAGTCCTCTGTTATATTGAGACCTGGACTAGAGTTAGACCAGGAGTCCTCTGTTATATTGAGACCTAGACTAAATTTAGACCAGGAGTCCTCTGTTATATTGAGACCTGTCCTAGAGTTAGACCAGGAGTCCTCTGTTATATTGACACCTGGACTAGAGTTAGACAAGGAGTCCTCTGTTATATTGAGACCTGGACTAGAGTTAGACCAGGAGTCCTCTGTTATATGAGACCTGGACTAGAGTTAGACCAGTAGTCCTCTGTTATATTGAAACCTGGACTAAATTTAGACCAGGAGTCCTCTGTTATATTGAGACCTGTCCTAGAGTTAGACCAGGAGTCATCTGTTATATGAGACCTGGACTAGAGTTAGACCAGGAGTCCTCTGTTATATGAGACCTGGACTAGAGTTAGACCAGGAGTCCTCTGTTATATGAGACCTGGACTAGAGTTAGACCAGGAGTCCTCTGTTGTATGAGACCTGGACTAAATTTAGACCAAGAGTCCTCTGTTATATTGAGACCTGTCCTATAGTTAGACCAGGAGTCCTCTGTTATATGAGACATGGACTAGAGTTAGATTAGGAGTCCTCTGTTATATGAGACCTGGACTAGAGTTAGACCAGGAGTCCTCTGTTATATTGAGACCTAGACTAGAGTTAGACCAGGAGTCCTCTGTTATATTGGAGACCTGTCCTAGAGTTAGACCAGGAGTCCTTTGTTATATGAGACATGGACTAGAGTTAGACCAGGAGTCCTCTGTTATATTGAGACCTGTCCTAGAGTTAGACCACGACCAGAACCAGAAGTCCTCTGTTATATTGAGACCTGTCCTAGAGTTAGACCAGGAGTCCTCTGTTATATGAGACCTGGACTAGAGTTAGACCAGGAGTCCTCTGTTATATTGAGACCTGGACTAGAGTTAGACCAGGAGTCCTCTGTTATATTGAGACCTAGACTAAATGTAGACCAGGAGTCCTCTGTTATATTGAGACCTGTCCTAGAGTTAGACCAGGAGTCCTCTGTTATATTGACACCTGGACTAGAGTTAGACCAGGAGTCCTCTGTTATATGAGACCTGGACTAGAGTTAGACCAGTAGTCCTCTGTTATATTGAAACCTGGACTAGAGTTAGACCAGGAGTCCTCTGTTATATGAGACCTGGACTAGAGTTAGACCAGGAGTCCTCTGTTATATTGAGACCTGGACTAGAGTTAGACCAGGACCAGGAGTCCTCTGTTATATTGAGACCTGTCCTAGAGTTAGACCAGGAGTCCTCTGTTATTTTGAGACCTGCACTAAATGTAGACCAGGAGTCCTCTGTTATATTGAGACCTGGACAAGAGTTAGACAAGGAGTCCTCTGTTCTCTTGAGACCTGGACTAGAGTTAGACCAGGACCAGGAGTCCTCTGTTAAATTGAGACCTGTCCTAGAGTTAGACCAGGAGTCCTCTGTTATTTTGAGACCTGCACTAAATGTAGACCAGGAGTCCTCTGTTATATTGAGACCTGGACAAGAGTTAGACAAGGAGTCCTCTGTTCTCTTGAGACCTGGACTAGAGTTAGACCAGGAGTCCTCTGTTATATGAGACCTGGACTAGAGTTAGACCAGGAGTCCTCTGTTATATGAGACCTGGACTAGAGTTAGACCAGGAGTCCTCTGTTATATTGAGACCTAGACTAGAGTAAGACCAGGAGTCCTCTGTTATATTGAGACCTGGACTAGAGTTAGACCAGGAGTCCTCTGTTATATTGAGACCTAGACTAGAGTTAGACCAGGAGTCCTCTGTTATATGAGATCTGGACTAGAGTTAGACCAGGAGTCCTCTGTTATATTGAGACCTGGACTAGAGTTAGACCAGGAGTCATCTGTTATATGAGACCTGGACTAGAGTTAGACCAGGAGTCCTCTGTTATATTGAGACCTAGACTAAATTTAGACCAGGAGTCCTCTGTTATATTGAGACCTGTCCTAGAGTTAGACCAGGAGTCATCTGTTATATGAGACCTGGACTAGAGTTAGACCAGGAGTCCTCTGTTATATTGAGACCTAGACTAAATTTAGACCAGGAGTCCTCTGTTATATTGAGACCTGTCCTAGAGTTAGACCAGGAGTCCTCTGTTATATTGACACCTGGACTAGAGTTAGACAAGGAATCCTCTGTTATATTGAGACCTGGACTAAAGTTAGTCCAGGAGTCCTCTGTTATATTGAGACCTGGACTAGAGTTAAACCAGGAGTCATCTGTTCTATTGAGACCTGGACTAGAGTTAGACCAGGAGTCCTCTGTTATATGAGACCTGGACTAGAGTTAGACCAGGAGTCCTCTGTTATATGAGACCTGGACTAGAGTTAGACCAGTAGTCCTCTGTTATATTGAAACCTGGACTAGAGTTAGACCAGGAGTCCTCTGTTATATGAGACCTGGACTAGAGTTAGACCAGGAGTCCTCTGTTATATTGGAGACCTGGACTAGAGTTAGACCAGACCAGGAGTCCTCTGTTATATTGAGCTCCGTCCTCGACTTAGACCAGGACTCCCCTGTTATTATGAGACCTGCACTACATGTACACCAGGAGTCCTCTGTTATATTGAGACCTGGACAAGAGTTAGACAAGGAGTCCTCTGTTCTCTTGAGACCTGGACTAGAGTTAGACCAGGACCAGGAGTCCTCTGTTATATTGAGACCTGTCCTAGAGTTAGACCAGGAGTCCTCTGTTATTTGAGACCTGCACTAAATGTAGACCAGGAGTCCTCTGTTATATTGAGACCTGGACTAAGAGTTAGACCAAGGAGTCCTCTGTTATTGAGACCTGGACTAGAGTTAGACCAGGAGTCCTCTGTTATATGAGACCTGGACTAGAGTTAGACCAGGAGTCCTCTGTTATATGAGACCTGGACTAGAGTTAGACCAGGAGTCCTCTGTTATATTGGAGACCTAGACTAGAGTAAGACCAGGAGTCCTCTGTTATATTGAGACCTGGACTAGAGTTAGACCAGGAGTCCTCTGTTATATTGAGACCTAGACTAGAGTTAGACCAGGAGTCCTCTGTTATATTGAGACCTGTCCTAGAGTTAGACCAGGAGTCCTCTGTTATATTGAGACCTAGACTAAATTTAGACCAGGAGTCCTCTGTTATATTGAGACCTGTCCTAGAGTTAGACCAGGAGTCCTCTGTTATATGAGACCTGGACTAGAGTTAGACCAGGAGTCCTCTGTTATATTGAGACCTGGACTAGAGTTAGACCAGGAGTCCTCTGTTATATTGAGACCTGGACTAGAGTTAGACCAGGAGTCCTCTGTTATATGAGACCTGGACTAGAGTTAGACCAGGAGTCCTCTGTTATATTGAGACCTGTCCTAGAGTTAGACCAGGAGTCCTCTGTTATATGAGACCTGGACTAGAGTTAGACCAGGAGTCCTCTGTTATATTGAGACCTGGACTAGAGTTAGACCAGGAGGACCAGGAGTCCTCTGTTATATGAGACCTGTCCTAGAGTTAGACCAGGAGTCCTCTGTTATATTGAGACCTGTCCTAGAGTTAGAACCAGGAGTCCTCTGTTATATGAGATCTGGGCTAGAGTTAGACCAGGAGTCCTCTGTTATATTGAGACCTGGACTAGAGTTAGACCAGGAGTCATCTGTTATATGAGACCTGGACTAGAGTTAGACCAGGAGTCCTCTGTTATATTGAGACCTAGACTAGATTAGACCAGGAGTCCTCTGTTATATTGAGACCTGTCCTAGAGTTAGACCAGGAGTCATCTGTTATATGAGACCTGGACTAGAGTTAGACCAGGAGTCCTCTGTTTTATTGAGACCTAGAGTAGAATTTAGACCAGGAGTCCTCTGTTATATTGAGACCTGTCCTAGAGTTAGACCAGGAGTCATCTGTTATATGAGACCTGGACTAGAGTTAGACCAGGAGTCCTCTGTTATATTGAGACCTAGACTAAATTAGACCAGGAGTCCTCTGTTATATTGGAGACCTGTCCTAGAGTTAGACCAGGAGTCCTCTGTTATATTGACACCTGGACTAGAGTTAGACCAGGACCAGAAGTCCTCTGTTATATTGAGACCTGGACTAAAGTTAGTCCAGGAGTCCTCTGTTATATTGAGACCTGGACTAGAGTTAAACCAGGAGTCATCTGTTCTATTGAGACCTGGACTAGAGTTAGACCAGGAGTCCTCTGTTATATGAGACCTGGACTAGAGTTAGACCAGGAGTCCTCTGTTATATGAGACCTGGACTAGAGTTAGACCAGTAGTCCTCTGTTATATTGAAACCTGGACTAGAGTTAGACCAGGAGTCCTCTGTTATATGAGACCTGGACTAGAGTTAGACCAGGAGTCCTCTGTTATATTGAGACCTGGACTAGAGTTAGACCAGGACCAGGAGTCCTCTGTTATATTGAGACCTGTCCTAGAGTTAGACCAGGAGTCCTCTGTTATTTTGAGACCTGCACTAAATGTAGACCAGGAGTCCTCTGTTATATTGAGACCTGGACAAGAGTTAGACAAGGAGTCCTCTGTTTCTTGAGACCTGGACTAGAGTTAGACCAGGACCAGGAGTCCTCTGTTAAATTGAGACCTGTCCTAGAGTTAGACCAGGAGTCCTCTGTTATTGAGACCTGCACTAAATGTTAGACCAGGAGTCCTCTGTTATATTGAGACCTGGACAAGAGTTAGACCAGGAGTCCTCTGTTCTCTTGAGACCTGGACTAGAGTTAGACCAGGAGTCCTCTGTTATATGAGACCTGGACTAGAGTTAGACCAGGAGTCCTCTGTTATATGAGACCTGGACTAGAGTTAGACCAGGAGTCCTCTGTTATATTGAGACCTAGACTAGAGTAAGACCAGGAGTCCTCTGTTATATTGAGACCTGGACTAGAGTTAGACCAGGAGTCCTCTGTTATATTGAGACCTAGACTAGAGTTAGACCAGGAGTCCTCTATTATATTGAGACCTGTCCTAGAGTTAGACCAGGAGTCCTCTGTTATATTGAGACCTAGACTAAATTTAGACCAGGAGTCCTCTGTTATATTGAGACCTGTCCTAGAGTTAGACCAGGAGTCCTCTGTTATATGAGACCTGGACTAGAGTTAGACCAGGAGTCCTCTGTTATATGAGACCTGGACTAGAGTTAGACCAGGAGTCCTCTGTTATATGAGACCTGGACTAGAGTTAGACCAGGAGTCCTCTGTTATATTGAGACCTAGACTAGAGTAAGACCAGGAGTCCTCTGTTATATTGAGACCTGGACTAGAGTTAGACCAGGAGTCCTCTGTTATATTGAGACCTAGACTAGAGTTAGACCAGGAGTCCTCTATTATATTGAGACCTGTCCTAGAGTTAGACCAGGAGTCCTCTGTTATATTGAGACCTAGACTAAATTTAGACCAGGAGTCCTCTGTTATATTGAGACCTGTCCTAGTGTTAGACCAGGAGTCCTCTGTTATATGAGACCTGGACTAGAGTTAGACCAGGAGTCCTCTGTTATATTGACACCTGGACTAGAGTTAGACCAGGAGTCCTCTGTTATATTGAGACCTGGACTAGAGTTAGACCAGGAGTCCTCTGTTGTATGAGACCTGGACTAAATTTAGACCAGAGTCCTCTGTTATATTGAGACCTGTCCTAGAGTTAGACCAGGAGTCCTCTGTTATATGAGACATGGACTAGAGTTAGACTAGGAGTCCTCTGTTATATTGAGACCTGGACTAGAGTTAGACCAGGACCAGGAGTCCTCTGTTATATTGAGACCTGTCTAGAGTTAGACCAGGAGTCCTCTGTTATATTGAGACCTAGACTAATTTAGACCAGGAGTCCTCTGTTATATTGAGACCTGTCCTAGAGTTAGACCAGGAGTCCTCTGTTATATGAGACCTGGACTAGAGTTAGACCAGGAGTCCTCTGTTATATGAGACCTGGACTAGAGTTAGACCAGGAGTCCTCTGTTATATGAGACCTGGACTAGAGTTAGACCAGGAGTCCTCTGTTATATTGAGACCTAGACTAGAGTTAGACCAGGAGTCCTCTGTTATATTGAGACCTGGACTAGAGTTAGACCAGGAGTCCTCTGTTATATTGAGACCTAGACTAGAGTTAGACCAGGAGTCCTCTGTTATATTGAGACCTGTCCTAGAGTTAGACCAGGAGTCCTCTGTTATATTGAGACCTAGACTAAATTTAGACCTCCTCTGTTATATTGAGACCTGTCTAGAGTTAGACCAGGAGTCCTCTGTTATATGAGACCTGGACTAGAGTTAGACCAGGAGTCCTCTGTTATATTGAGACCTGGACTAGAGTTAGACCAGGAGTCCTCTGTTATATTGACACCTGGACTAGAGTTAGACCAGGAGTCCTCTGTTATATTGAGACCTGACTAGAGTTAGACCAGGAGTCCTCTGTTATATTGAGACCTGACTAGAGTTAGACCAGGAGTCCTCTGTTATATTGAGACCTGGACCTAGAGTTAGACCAGGAGTCCTCTGTTATATTGAGACCTGGACTAGACTTAGACAAGGAGTCCTCTGTTATATGAGACCTGGACTAGAGTTAGACCAGGAGTCCTCTGTTATATTGAGACCTGTACTAGAGTTAGACCAGGAGTCCTCTGTTATATTGAGACCTGGACTAGAGTTAGACCAGGAGTCCTCTGTTATATTGGAGACCTGGACTAGAGTTAGACCAGGAGTGGAGTCCTCTGTTATATTGAGACCTGGACTAGAGTTAGACCAGGAGTCCTCTGTTATATTGAGACCTGGACTAGAGTTAGACCAGGAGTCCTCTGTTATATGAGACCTGGACTAGATTAGACCAAGAGTCCTCTGTTATATTGAGACCTGTCCTAGAGTTAGACCAGGAGTCCTCTGTTATATGAGACATGGACTAGAGTTAGACCAGGAGTCCTCTGTTATATTGAGACCTGGACTAGAGTTAGACCAGACCAGGAGTCCTCTGTTATATTGAGACCTGTCCTAGAGTTAGACCAGGAGTCCTCTGTTATATTGAGACCTAGACTAGAGTTAGACCAGGAGTCCTCTGTTATATGAGACCTGGACTAAAGTTAGACCAGGAGTCCTCTGTTATATTGAGACCTGGACTAGAGTTAGACCAGGAGTCATCTGTTCTATTGGGACCTGAACTAGAGTTAGACCAGGAGTCCTCTGTTATATTGAGACCTGGACTAGAGTTAGACCAAGGAGTCCTCTGTTATATGAGACCTGACTAGAGTTAGACCAGGAGTCCTCTGTTATATGAGACCTGGACTAGAGTTAGACCAGGAGTCCTCTGTTATATGAGACCTGACTAGAGTTAGACCAGGAGTCCTCTGTTATATGAGACCTGGACTAGAGTTAGACCAGGAGTCCTCTGTTATATTGAGACCTAGACTAGAGTTAGACCAGGAGTCCTCTGTTATATTGAAGACCTGGTCCTTAGAGACCTAGACCAGTTAGACCAGAGTCCTCTGTTATATTGAGACCTGTCTAGAGTTAGACCAGGAGTCCTCTGTTATATGAGACCTGGACTAGAGTTAGACCAGGAGTCCTCTGTTATATGAGACCTGGACTAGAGTTAGACCAGGAGTCCTCTGTTATATTGAGACCTAGACTAGAGTTAGACCAGGAGTCCTCTGTTATATTGAGACCTGTCCTAGAGTTAGACCAGGAGTCCTCTGTTATATTGAGACCTGGACTAGAGTTAGACCAGGAGTCCTCTGTTATATTGAGACCTGGACTAGAGTTAGACCAGGAGTCCTCTGTTATATTGAGACCTGGACTAGAGTTAGACCAGGAGTCCTCTGTTATATTGAGACCTGGACTAGAGTTAGACCAGGAGTCCTCTGTTATATGAGACCTGGACTAGAGTTAGACCAGTAGTCCTCTGTTATATTGAAACCTGGACTAGAGTTAGACCAGGAGTCCTCTGTTATATGAGACCTGGACTAGAGTTAGACCAGGAGTCCTCTGTTATATTGAGACGACTACCAGGAGTCCTCTGTTATATGAGACCTGGACTAGAGTTAGACCAGGAGTCGTCTGTTATATTGAGACCTGGACTAGAGTTAGACCAGGAGTCCTCTGTTATATTGGAGACCTGACTAGAATGTAGACCAGGAGTCCTCTGTTATATTGAGACCTGGACTAGAGTTAGACCAGGAGTCCTCTGTTATATTGAGACCTGGACTAGAGTTAGACCAGGAGTCCTCTGTTATATGAGACCTGGACTAGAGTTAGACCAGGAGTCCTCTGTTATATGAGACCTGGACTAGAGTTAGACCAGGAGTCCTCTGTTATATTGAGACCTAGACTAAATTTAGACCAGGAGTCCTCTGTTATATTGGAGACCTGGACTAGAGTTAGACCAGGAGTCCTCTGTTATATTGAGACCTAGACTAGAGTTAGACCAGGAGTCCTCTGTTATATTGAGACCTGTCCTAGAGTTAGACCAGGAGTCCTCTGTTATATTGGAGACCTAGACTAAATTTAGACCAGGAGTCCTCTGTTATATTGAGACCTGTCTAGAGTTAGACCAGGAGTCCTCTGTTATATTGAGACCTGGACTAGAGTTAGACCAGGAGTCCTCTGTTATATGAGACCTGGACTAGAGTTAGACCAGGAGTCCTCTGTTATATGAGACCTGGACTAGAGTTAGACCAGGAGTCCTCTGTTATATTGAGACCTAGACTAGAGTTAGACCAGGAGTCCTCTGTTATATTGAGACCTGGACTAGAGTTAGACCAGGAGTCCTCTGTTATATTGAGACCTAGACTAGAGTTAGACCAGGAGTCCTCTATTATATTGAGACCTGTCCTAGAGTTAGACCAGGAGTCCTCTGTTATATTGAGACCTAGACTAAATTTAGACCAGGAGTCCTCTGTTATATTGAGACCTGTCCTAGAGTTAGACCAGGAGTCCTCTGTTATATGAGACCTGGACTAGAGTTAGACCAGGAGTCCTCTGTTATATTGAGACCTGGACTAGAGTTAGACCAGGAGTCCTCTGTTATATGAGACCTGGACTAGAGTTAGACCAGGAGTCCTCTGTTATATGAGACCTGGACTAGAGTTAGACCAGGAGTCCTCTGTTATATTGAGACCTGGACTAGAGTTAGACCAGGAGTCCTCTGTTATATTGACACCTGGACTAGAGTTAGACCAGGAGTCCTCTGTTATATTGAGACCTAGACTAGAGTTAGACCACAGGAGTCCTCTGTTATATTGGAGACCTGGACTAGAGTTAGACCAGGAGTCCTCTGTTATATTGAGACCTGGACTAGAGTTAGAACAGGAGTCCTCTGTTATATGAGACCTGGACTAGATTTAGACCAGGAGTCCTCTGTTATATTGAGACCTGGACTAGAGTTAGACCAGGAGTCTTCTGTTATATTGACACCTGGACTAGAGTTAGACCAGGAGTCCTCTGTTGTATGAGACCTGGACTAAATTTAGACCAAGAGTCCTCTGTTATATTGAGACCTGTCCTATAGTTAGACCAGGAGTCCTCTGTTATATGAGACATGGACTAGAGTTAGACTAGGAGTCCTCTGTTAGATTGAGACCTGACTAGAGTTAGACCAGGACCAGGAGTCCTCTGTTATATTGAGACCTGTCCTAGAGTTAGACCAGGAATCCTCTGTTATATTGAGACCTAGACTAAATTTAGACCAGGAGTCCTCTGTTATATGAGACCTGGACTAAAGTTAGTCCAGGAGTCCTCTGTTATATTGAGACCTGGACTAGAGTTAAACCAGGAGTCATCTGTTCTATTGAGACCTGGACTAGAGTTAGACCAGGAGTCCTCTGTTATATTGAAACCTGGACTAGAGTTAGACAAGGAGTCCTCTGTTATATGAGACCTGGACTAGAGTTAGACCAGTAGTCCTCTGTTATATGAGAGCTGGACTAGAGTTAGACCAGGAGTCCTCTGTTATATGAGACCTGGACTAGAGTTAGACCAGGAGTCCTCTGTTATATGAGACCTGGACTAGAGTTAGACCAGGAGTCCTCTGTTATATTGAGACCTAGACTAGAGTTAGACCAGGAGTCCTCTGTTATATTGAGACCTGTCCTAGAGTTAGACCAGGAGTCCTTTGTTATATGAGACATGGACTAGAGTTAGACCAGGAGTCCTCTGTTATATTGAGACCTGTCCTAGAGTTAGACCAGGACCAGAAGTCCTCTGTTATATTGAGACCTGTCCTAGAGTTAGACCAGGAGTCCTCTGTTATATGAGACCTGGACTAGAGTTAGACCAGGAGTCCTCTGTTATATTGAGACCTGGACTAGAGTTAGACCAGGAGTCTTCTGTTATATTGAGACCTAGACTAAATTTAGACCAGGAGTCCTCTGTTATATTGAGACCTGTCCTAGAGTTAGACCAGGAGTCCTCTGTTATATTGACACCTGGACTAGAGTTAGTCCAGGAGTCCTCTGTTATATTGAGATCTGGACTAGAGTTAAACCAGGAGTCATCTGTTCTATTGAGACCTGGACTAGAGTTAGACCAGGAGTCCTCTGTTATATGAGACCTGGACTAGAGTTAGACCAGGAGTCCTCTGTTATATGAGACCTGGACTAGAGTTAGACCAGTAGTCCTCTGTTATATTGAAACCTGGACTAGAGTTAGACCAGGAGTCCTCTGTTATATGAGACCTGGACTAGAGTTAGACCAGGAGTCCTCTGTTATATTGAGACCTGGACTAGAGTTAGACCAGGACCAGGAGTCCTCTGTTATATGAGACCTGGACTAGAGTTAGACCAGGAGTCCTCTGTTATATGAGACCTGGACTAGAGTTAGACCAGGAGTCCTCTGTTATATTGAGACCTAGACTAGAGTTAGACCAGGAGTCCTCTATTATATTGAGACCTGTCCTAGAGTTAGACCAGGAGTCCTCTGTTATATTGAGACCTAGACTAAATTTAGACCAGGAGTCCTCTGTTATATTGAGACCTGTCCTAGAGTTAGACCAGGAGTCCTCTGTTATATGAGACCTGGACTAGAGTTAGACCAGGAGTCCTCTGTTATATTGACACCTGGACTAGAGTTAGACCAGGAGTCCTCTGTTATATTGAGACCTGGACTAGAGTTAGACCAGGAGTCCTCTGTTGTATGAGACCTGGACTAAATTTAGACCAGGAGTCCTCTGTTATATTGAGACCTGTCCTAGAGTTAGACCAGGAGTCCTTTGTTATATGAGACATGGACTAGAGTTAGACCAGGAGTCCTCTGTTATATTGAGACCTGGACTAGAGTTAGACCAGGACCAGGAGTCCTCTGTTATATTGAGACCTGTCCTAGAGTTAGACTAGGAGTCCTCTGTTATATTGAGACCTGTCCTAGAGTTAGAACAGGAGTCCTCTGTTATATGAGACCTGGACTAGATTTAGACCAGGAGTCCTCTGTTATATTGAGACCTGGACTAGAGTTAGACCAGGAGTCTTCTGTTATATTGACACCTGGACTAGAGTTAGACCAGGAGTCCTCTGTTGTATGAGACCTGGACTAAATTTAGACCAAGAGTCCTCTGTTATATTGAGACCTGTCCTATAGTTAGACCAGGAGTCCTCTGTTATATGAGACATGGACTAGAGTTAGACTAGGAGTCCTCTGTTAGATTGAGACCTGGACTAGAGTTAGACCAGGACCAGGAGTCCTCTGTTATATTGAGACCTGTCCTAGAGTTAGACCAGGAATCCTCTGTTATATTGAGACCTAGACTAAATTTAGACCAGGAGTCCTCTGTTATATGAGACCTGGACTAAAGTTAGTCCAGGAGTCCTCTGTTATATTGAGACCTGGACTAGAGTTAAACCAGGAGTCATCTGTTCTATTGAGACCTGGACTAGAGTTAGACCAGGAGTCCTCTGTTATATTGAAACCTGGACTAGAGTTAGACAAGGAGTCCTCTGTTATATGAGACCTGGACTAGAGTTAGACCAGGAGTCCTCTGTTATATTGAGACCTAGACTAGAGTTAGACCAGGAGTCCTCTGTTATATTGAGACCTGTCCTAGAGTTAGACCAGGAGTCCTTTGTTATATGAGACATGGACTAGAGTTAGACCAGGAGTCCTCTGTTATATTGAGACCTGTCCTAGAGTTAGACCAGGACCAGAAGTCCTCTGTTATATTGAGACCTGTCCTAGAGTTAGACCAGGAGTCCTCTGTTATATGAGACCTGGACTAGAGTTAGACCAGGAGTCCTCTGTTATATTGAGACCTGGACTAGAGTTAGACCAGGAGTCTTCTGTTATATTGAGACCTAGACTAAATTCTAGACCAGGAGTCCTCTGTTATATTGAGACCTGTCCTAGAGTTAGACCAGGAGTCCTCTGTTATATTGACACCTGGACTAGAGTTAGTCCAGGAGTCCTCTGTTATATTGAGATCTGGACTAGAGTTAAACCAGGAGTCATCTGTTATATGAGACCTGGACTAGAGTTAGACCAGGAGTCCTCTGTTATATTGAGACCTGGACTAGAGTTAGACCAGGAGTCCTCTGTTATATGAGACCTGGACTAGAGTTAGACCAGGAGTCCTCTGTTATATGAGACCTGGACTAGAGTTAGACCAGGAGTCCTCTGTTATATTGAGACCTGGACTAGAGTTAGACCAGGAGTCCTCTGTTATATTGAGACCTGGACTAGAGTTAGACCAGGAGTCCTCTGTTATATTGAGACCTAGACTAGAGTTAGACCAGGAGTCCTCTGTTATATTGAGACCTGACTAAATTAGACCAGGAGTCCTCTGTTATATTGAGACCTGTCCTAGAGTTAGACCAGGAGTCCTTTGTTATATGAGACATGGACTAGAGTTAGACCAGGAGTCCTCTGTTATATTGAGACCTGGACTAGAGAGACCTTAGACCAGGAGTCCTCTGTTATATTGAGACCTGTCCTAGAGTTAGACCAGGAGTCCTCTGTTATATTGAGACCTGTCCTAGAGTTAGACCAGGAGTCCTCTGTTATATGAGACCTGGACTAGATTTAGACCAGGAGTCCTCTGTTATATTGAGACCTGACTAGAGTTAGAACAGGAGTCCTCTGTTATATGAGACCTGGACTAGAGTTAGACCAGGAATCCTCTGTTATATTGAGACCTAGACTAAATTTAGACCAGGAGTCCTCTGTTATATTGAGACCTGTCCTAGAGTTAGACCAGGAGTCCTCTGTTATATGAGACCTGGACTAAAGTTAGTCCAGGAGTCCTCTGTTATATTGAGACCTGGACTAGAGTTAAACCAGGAGTCATCTGTTCTATTGAGACCTGGACTAGAGTTAGACCAGGAGTCCTCTGTTATATTGAAACCTGGACTAGAGTTAGACAAGGAGTCCTCTGTTATATGAGACCTGGACTAGAGTTAGACCAGGAGTCCTCTGTTATATTGAGACCTGGACTAGAGTTAGACCAGTAGTCCTCTGTTATATTGAAACCTGGACTAGAGTTAGACCAGGAGTCCTCTGTTATATGAGACCTGACTAGAGTTAGACCAGGAGTCCTCTGTTATATTGAGACCTGGACTAGAGTTAGACCAGGACCAGGAGTCCTCTGTTATATTGGAGACCTGGACTAGAGTTAGACCAGGAGTCCTCTGTTATATGAGACCTGGACTAGAGTTAGACCAGGAGTCCTCTGTTATATTGAGACCTGGACTAGAGTTAGAACCAGGAGTCATCTGTTCTATTGAGACCTGGACTAGAGTTAGACCAGGAGTCCTCTGTTATATGAGACCTGGACTAGAGTTAGACCAGGAGTCCTCTGTTATATGAGACCTGGACTAGAGTTATACCAGGAGTCCTCTGTTATATTGAGACCTGGACTAGAGTTAGACCAGGAGTCCTCTGTTCTCTTGAGACCTGGACTAGAGTTAGACCAGGAGTCCTCTGTTATATTGACACCTGGACTAGAGTTAGACAAGGAGTCCTCTGTTATATGAGACCTGGACTAGAGTTAGACCAGGAGTCCTCTGTTATATGAGACCTGGACTAGAGTTAGACCAGGAGTCCTCTGTTATATGAGACCTGGACTAGAGTTAGACCAGTAGTCCTCTGTTATATTGAAACCTGGACTAGAGTTAGACCAGGAGTCCTCTGTCATATGAGACCTGGACTAGAGTTAGACCAGGAGTCCTCTGTTATATTGAGACCTGGACTAGAGTTAGACCAGTAGTCCTCTGTTATATTGAAACCTGGACTAGAGTTAGACCAGGAGTCCTCTGTTATATGAGACCTGGACTAGAGTTAGACCAGGAGTCCTCTGTTATATTGAGACCTGGACTAGAGTTAGACCAGGACCAGGAGTCCTATGTTATATTGGGACCTGGGCTAGAGTTAGACCAGGAGTCCTCTGTTATATGAGACCTGGACTAGAGTTAGACCAGGATTCCTCTGTTATATGAGACCTGGACTAGAGTTAGACCAGGAGTCCTCTGTTATATTGAGACCTAGACTAGAGTTAGACCAAGAGTATTCTGTTATATGAGACCTGGACTAGAGTTAGACCAGGAGTCCTCTATTATATTGAGACCTGGACTAGAGTTAGACCAGGAGTCCTCTGTTATATGAGACCTGGACTAGAGTTAGACCAGGAGTCCTCTGTTATATTGAGACCTGGACTAGAGTTAGACCAGGAGAAGTCCTCTGTTATATTGAGACCTGTCCTAGAGTTAGACCAGGAGTCCTCTGTTATATGAGACCTGGAATAGAGTTAGACCAGGAGTCCTCTGTTATATTGACACCTGGACTAGAGTTAGACCAGGAGTCCTCTGTTTTATTGAGACCTAGACTAGAGTTAGACCAGGAGTCCTCTGTTATATGAGACCTGACTAGAGTTAGACCAGGAGTCCTCTGTTATATTGAGACCTAGACTAGAGTTAGACCAAGAGTCCTATGTTATATGAGACCTGGACTAGAGTTAGACCAGGAGTCCTCTGTTATATTGAGACCTAGACTAGAGTTAGACCAGGAGTCCTCTGTTATATTGAGACCTGGACTAGAGTTAGACCAGGAGTCCTCTGTTATATTGAAACCTGACTAGAGTTAGACCAGGAGTCCTCTGTTATATTGAGACCTGGACTAGAGTTAGGACCAAGAGTCCTCTGTTATATTGAGACCTGTCCTAGAGTTAGACCAGGAGTCCTCTGTTATATGAGACCTGGACTAGAGTTAGACCAGGAGTCCTCTGTTATATTGAGACCTGGACTAGAGTTAGACCAGGAGTCCTCTGTTATATTAAGACCTAGACTAAATTTAGACCAGGAGTCCTCTGTTATATTGAGACCTGTCCTAGAGTTAGACCAGGAGTCCTCTGTTATATGAGACATGGACTAGAGTTAGACCAGGAGTCCTCTGTTATATTGAGACCTGGACTAGAGTTAGAACAGGAGTCCTCTGTTATATGAGACCTGGACTAGATTTAGACCAGGAGTCCTCTGTTATATTGAGACCTGGACTAGAGTTAGACCAGGAGTCTTCTGTTATATGAGGCCTGGACTAGAGTTAGACCAGGAGTCCTCTGTTATATTGAGACCTGGACTAGAGTTAGACCAGGAGTCCTCTGTTATATGAGACCTGGACTAGAGTTAGACCAGGAGTCCTCTGTTATACGAGACCTGGACTAGAGTTAGACCAGGAGTCCTCTGTTATATGAGACCTGGACTAGAGTTAGACCAGGAGTCCTCTGTTATATTGAGACCTGGACTAGAGTTAGACCAGGAGTCCTCTGTTATATGAGACCTGGACTAGAGTTAGACCAGGAGTCCTCTGTTATATTGAGACCTGGACTAGAGTTAGACCAGAGTCCTCTGTTATATTGAGACCTGGACTAGAGTTAGACCAGGAGTCCTCTGTTATATGAGACCTGGACTAGAGTTAGACCAGGAGTCCTCTGTTATATTGAGACCTGGACTAGAGACCAGGACCAGGAGTCCTCTGTTATATTGAGACCTGTCAGAGTTAGACCAGGAGTCCTCTGTTATATGAGACCTGGACTAGAGTTAGACCAGGAGTCCTCTGTTATATGAGACCTGGACTAGAGTTAGACCAGGAGTCCTCTGTTATATTGAGACCTAGACTAGAGTTAGACCAGGAGTCCTCTGTTATATGAGACCTGGACTAGAGTTAGACCAGGAGTCCTCTGTTATATTGGAGACCTGGACTAGAGTTAGACCAGGAGTCCTCTGTTATATGAGACCTGGACTAGAGTTAGACCAGGAGTCCTCTGTTATATTGGAGACCTGGACTAGAGTTAGACCAGGGTCCTCTGTTATATTGAGACGAGTTAGACCAGGAGTCCTCTGTTATATGAGACCTGGACTAGAGTTAGACCAGGAGTCCTCTGTTCTAGAGTTAGACCAGGAGTCTCTGTTATATGAGACCTGGACTAGAGTTAGACCAGGAGTCCTCTGTTATATTGAGACCTGGACTAGAGTTAGACCAGGAGTCCTCTGTTATATGAGACCTGGACTAGAGTTAGACCAGGAGTCCTCTGTTATATGAGACCTGGACTAGAGTTATACCAGGAGTCCTCTGTTATATTGAGACCTGGACTAGAGTTAGACCAGGAGTCCTCTGTTCTCTTGAGACCTGGACTAGAGTTAGACCAGGAGTCCTCTGTTATATTGACACCTGGACTAGAGTTAGACAAGGAGTCCTCTGTTATATGAGACCTGGACTAGAGTTAGACCAGGAGTCCTCTGTTATATGAGACCTGGACTAGAGTTAGACCAGGAGTCCTCTGTTATATGAGACCTGGACTAGAGTTAGACCAGTAGTCCTCTGTTATATTGAAACCTGGACTAGAGTTAGACCAGGAGTCCTCTGTCATATGAGACCTGGACTAGAGTTAGACCAGGAGTCCTCTGTTATATTGAGACCTGGACTAGAGTTAGACCAGTAGTCCTCTGTTATATTGAAACCTGGACTAGAGTTAGACCAGGAGTCCTCTGTTATATGAGACCTGGACTAGAGTTAGACCAGGAGTCCTCTGTTATATTGAGACCTGGACTAGAGTTAGACCAGGACCAGGAGTCCTATGTTATATTGAGACCTGGGCTAGAGTTAGACCAGGAGTCCTCTATTATATTGAGACCTGGGCTAGAGTTAGACCAGGAGTCCTCTATTATATTGAGACCTGGACTAGAGTTAGACCAGGAGTCCTCTGTTATATGAGACCTGGACTAGAGTTAGACCAGGAGTCCTCTGTTATATTGAGACCTGGACTAGAGTTAGACCAGGTCCAGAAGTCCTCTGTTATATTGAGACCTGTCCTAGAGTTAGACCAGGAGTCCTCTGTTATATGAGACCTGGAATAGAGTTAGACCAGGAGTCCTCTGTTATATTGACACCTGGACTAGAGTTAGACCAGGAGTCCTCTGTTTTATTGAGACCTAGACTAGAGTTAGACCAGGAGTCCTCTGTTATATGAGACCTGGACTAGAGTTAGACCAGGAGTCCTCTGTTATATTGAGACCTAGACTAGAGTTAGACCAAGAGTCCTATGTTATATGAGACCTGGACTAGAGTTAGACCAGGAGTCCTCTGTTATATTGAGACCTAGACTAGAGTTAGACCAAGAGTCCTCTGTTATATGAGACCTGGACTAGAGTTAGACCAGGAGTCCTCTGTTATATTGAGACCTGGACTAGAGTTAGACCAGGAGTCCTCTGTTCTCTTGAGACCTGGACTAGAGTTAGACCAGGACCAAGAGTCCTCTGTTATATTGGAGACCTGTCCTAGAGTTAGACCAGGAGTCCTCTGTTATATGAGACCTGGACTAGAGTTAGACCAGGAGTCCTCTGTTATATTGAGACCTGGACTAGAGTTAGACCAGGAGTCCTCTGTTATATTAAGACCTAGACTAAATTTAGACCAGGAGTCCTCTGTTATATTGAGACCTGTCCTAGAGTTAGACCAGGAGTCCTCTGTTATATGAGACATGGACTAGAGTTAGACCAGGAGTCCTCTGTTATATTGAGACCTGGACTAGAGTTAGACCAGGAGTCCTCTGTTATATTGAGACCTGGACTAGAGTTAGACCAGGAGTCCTCTGTTATATGAGACCTGGACTAGAGTTAGACCAGGAGTCCTCTGTTGTATGAGACCTGGACTAGAGTTAGACCAGGAGTCCTCTGTTATATTGAGACCTGGACATGGAACCCTCACCCTCCGTGGACATGGAACCCTAACCCTCTCTGGACATGGAACCCTGACCCTCCGTGGACATGGAAACCTGACCCTCCGTGGACATGGAACCCTGACCCTCTGTGGACATGGAACCCTGACCCTCTGTGGACATGGAACCCTGACCCTCCGTGGACATGGAACCCTGACCCTCTGTGGACATGGAACCCTGACCCTCCGTGGACATGGAACCCTGACCCTCTCTGGACATGGAACCCTTACCCTCTGTGGACATGGAACCCTAACCCTCTCTGGACATGGAACCCTGACCCTCTGTGGACATGGAACCCTGACCCTCTGTGGACATGGAACCCTGAGCCTCCGTGGACATGGAACCCTGACCCTCTGTGGACATGGAACCCTGACCCTCTCTGGACATGTAACCCTTACCCTCTGTGGACATGGAACCCTAACCCTCTCTGGACATGGAACCCTGACCCTCCGTGGACATGGAACCCTGACCCTCCGTAGACATGGAACCCTAACCCTCTCTGGACATGGAACCCTGACCCTCTGTGGACATGGAACCCTGACCCTCTGTGGACATGGAACCCTGACCCTCCGTAGACATGGAACCCTAACCCTCTCTGGACATGGAACCCTTACCCTCTGTGGACATGGAACCCTGACCCTCTGTGGACATGGAACCCTGACCCTCCGTGGACATGGAACCCTGACCCTCCGTGGACATGGAACCCTAACCCTCTCTGGACATGGAACCCTGACCCTCTGTGGACATGGAACCCTGACCCTCTGTGGACATGGAACCCTGACCCTCTCTGGACATGGAACCCTGACCCTCTGTGGACATGGAACCCTGACCCTCTGTGGACATGGAACCCTAACCCTCTCTGGACATGGAACCCTGACCCTCCGTGGACATGGAACCCTGACCCTCCGTGGACATGGAACCCTGACCCTCTGTGCACATGGAACCCTAACCCTAAGGACCTCTACAGCCAGCGGTGCAGTACGAAGGCCAACAGGATCCTGGAGTCCTCCCCACCTGTTCTGTATACGTCTATTTATTACTTTACATAACATGTGATATTAAATCATGTTTTATTTCATATTTAATGAGCCGTGTGAGATCCGTGGTTCCTTTGGAGCTGACGCTCAATAAAAAGAAGGTTTGTGGAGGACGTTTTTCAGGAGAAAGAGGAACACTCATCAAACCCGTCAAGGAACGAAGATACATAAATAAGATCACATCCACATGTTGATACATTGTGTTTGATGGCGTGGTTTGAAAGGGGATGGGCCTTTCTGTTGACAACAGGCCTAGTAATACAAATACATAATATATACACATATATACACATTGCTACCCCTAAACAACACACGGCCCCACTGGTGCACAACAGGTGTTTATTAGCATTACAGTGCAACACAAAGGGATGCTCTACCTTGAAGACATCTACAGCCGCTCTGTGGCTCACTGGACTTGACACGTTACACACCACAGAGCGTCCACGACAAGCAGCATGCGGAACACGGGGCCCAGCAGAACCCACCGCTGCAGGACCTGTAAGACCCCCCTGTGTGCTCCTGCGTTCGGGGTTCTGTTCATGTTCTAGGTTCTGTTCATGTTCGGGGTTCTGTTCATGTTCTAGGTTCTGTTCATGTTCTAGGTTCTGTTCATGTACTGGGTTCTGTTCATGTTCTAGGTTCTGTTCATGTTCTAGGTTCTGTTCATGTTCGGGGTTCTGGTCATGTTCTAGGTTATGTTCATGTTCAGGGTTGTGTTCATGTTCTAGGTTGTGTTCATGTTCTAGGTTCTGTTCATGTACTGGGTTATGTTCATGTTCGGGGTTCTGTTCATGTTCTAGGTTCTGTTCATGTACTGGGTTCTGTTCATGTTCGGGGTTCTGTTCATGTTCTAGGTTCTGTTCATGTTCTAGGTTCTGTTCATGTACTGGGTTCTGTTCATGTTCGGGGTTCTGTTCATGTTCTAGGTTATGTTCATGTTCAGGGTTCTGTTCATGTTCTAGGTTATGTTCATGTTCGGGGTTCTGTTCATGTTCTAGGTTCTGTTCATGTACTGGGTTCTGTTCATGTTCTAGGTTCTGTTCATGTTCTAGGTTCTTTTCATGTACTGGGTTCTGTTCATGTTTGGGGTTCTGTTCATGTTCTAGGTTCTGTTCATGTTCTAGGTTATGTTCATGTTCGGGGTTCTGTTCATGTTCTAGGTTCTGTTCATGTACTGGGTTCTGTTCATGTTCTAGGTTCTGTTCATGTTCGGGGTTCTGTTCATTTTCTAAGTTCTGTTCATGTTCTAGGTTCTGTTCATGTTCGGGGTTCTGTTCATGTTCTAGGTTATGTTCATGTTCAGGGTTCTGTTCATTTTCTAGGTTCTGTTCATGTTCTAGGTTATGTTCATGTTCTAGGTTCTGTTCATGTATTGGGTTCTGTTCATGTACTGGGTTCTGTTCATGTTCTAGGTTATGTTCATGTACTGGGTTCTGTTCATGTTCGGGGTTCTGTTCATGTACTGGGTTCTGTTCATGTCCGGGGTTCTGTTCATGTTCGGGGTTCTGTTCATGTACTGGGTTCTGTTCATGTTCTAGGTTCTGTTCATGTTCTAGGTTCTGCTGGGTGTTGATGTACCCTTTGAAGAGTGCTGGAGAACCCTGTGAGCAGCCGGTTCTGGTCCAGCCTGGACAGTACAGACGCTCAGCCGCGGGTCGACGGTGTCTCCTTCAGTTGGTGTTCACAGGGCAGACGTCTGGGAGGACAGCCCTGACCCACAGAGTAGCAGAACCAGGCTCCAGAGCAGCAGAATCAGTATCCAGAGCAGCAGAACCAGGCTCCAGAGCAGCAGAACCAGTATCCAGAGCAGCAGAACCAGGCTCCAGATCTGGATCCTAAAACCATGTTCTGTTGGGTCTCTGAGGAGTTGGATTACGGCGCTGCTCGCCTGCGCCTGATGTGGGCTGTACTCAGAACCAGGTTCTGTTTGGACCTCATAACCTGGAGACAAGCGTCCCTCGTCCTCCAGGAACAGGAAGGGATCTTCAGAGGAGGACGCTCTAAAGGTCCACAACCTCACACCTGGCACACACGTCCAGAATGTCCTTCTGGTCTATTTAAACTTGTTGTTACTGTGTCCCTCTGGTCTTTGTCTCTCTGGTCTTTGTCCCTCTGGTCCTTGTCTCTCTTAGATAGGGTTGTCTCTCAGCCCTGACCCTGACAGGACATGTATATGTATATATATATGTATATAAATATGTATATGTATATATATATGTATATGTATATATATATATAAATATGTACATGTATATATATGTATATGTATATACCAACCATAGGTCAAGAGGCATAGTGTTGATACCTTATTCTATGTTATCACATTGTGGGTTTAGTCTCCATTGAGTGCACATCTTGAAGCTGGTGGACTCCGGGGCTCTGGCGGCGGTCCTGGTCCAGATGGCGGTCCTGATCCGGGTGGCGGTCCTGATCCAGGTGGTGGCCCTGGTCCAGGTCGCGGTCCTGATCCGGGTGGCGGTCCTGATCCGGGTGGCGGTCCTGGTCCAGGTCGCGGTCCTGATCCGGGTGGCGGTCCTGATCCGGGTGGCGGTCCTGATCCGGGTGGCGGTCCTGGTCCAGGTCGCGGTCCTGATCCGGGTGGCGGTCCTGATCCGGGTGGCGGTCCTGATCCGGGAGGCGGTCCTGGTTCGGGCCGAGCTCATTTGTGATTTGGGGCTCGACTAAATAAGCGGAGACCAGCGTGGTGCTGATCGCCTGTTGGGGGTCTGGTCTACAGAACCAGGGGTTGAGGTCCAGTCGGAGTCTCCTGGTACCAGCAGAGCGACGGGCCTTCATGGATAGGACTAGCGGGGTCGTCCCCTGAAGAAGTCTCTTGGTGGAGCCTCTCCGCTCCTTCAGCCCCCTCCACCCCCCCATGACACCCCCGGCTGCCCACCCTCCCCAGGCTGCTCATCTGGTCCCGATGTTCTTGTACTGGCACAGCAGCAGGTTCTTGAAGGTCTTCTTGAAGGTGGCGTTGCACAGGGCGTAGCAGGCCGGGTTGATGGTGGAGTTGACGTAGCACAGCCAGTAGCCCAGGGCCCACACCGTGTCAGGCACACAGGACTGGCAGAAGGTGGAGATCAGCACCATCACGTTGTACGGGGTCCAGGTGATGATGAAGGCCAGCAGGATGGCAAAGATGGTCTTGGTCACCTGAGAAGTAGAGCAGAGAGGAGGTGATGAGGAGGGGAGTTACTCAGAGAACCAGCCAATCAGCAGTCAGCTTGAGGAGCTCCTCTACTGCAGGAGAGACCAGGAGGCGCTCACAGGTAGTCACCTAGGGAGCAACCTGCCCAAGGGTTAGGGCAGGAGGAACACACTGCGCCTCACACAGGTTGTCATCATGTATACATGATGACAACATGTAAACATGTTGTTATCATGTAAACATGTTGTCGTCATGGAAACATGTTGTTATCATGTAAACATGTTATCATTAGGGCTGGCCAATGATTACATTTTTTAATCGCGATTAATCGCATGATGTCCCCGATTAATCGCGCGATTAATCGTGATTAATCGCATTTGTATACGCAAAATCCAATAATTAATTCAAAAGTTTGTCAACTCAGAGAACTTGACACTTATTTTAAATGTTGTGCCAGATGAACTAAAGGGCCATACAACCTGTTGTGAAACAAACACTTAACATCCGTATTTGTATAGCAATTAAATAAAATAAATACTTTGTGTAAATCTCAACTTAAACAATGGTATCAAAACAAACAGAACTAAAGGTTATTGCCACTGTTGAGTGTTGATAAATGTATATATCTGTCCAGGAGGGGGCGCTGTTGCGCCTCATATGGCGTGACGTCACAATGACACCACTTCCTCATAAGGGGGATGTTCTCTCTCTCTCTGTTTAACCTAGCGACTAGCGAGAGAGTTCACCTGCCGCACAACAGCTGATCAGGCCCAGCTGAGAGGCACGGGTCTGATCGGACAGCAGTGGTTGACGGGAGGAGAGGGGAGGGGGGGGGGGGTATATGTGTGCGCGCATACACAGCTGAGCTGTCGCGTGCCCGCAGCGGGGGAATAAATAATTAAACCTGCGTTAACACGAGATAAAATAATTGTCGGTGTTAACGCAGTGATGCGTTAACACACGATTAACGCGTTAACGTGGCCAGCCCTAGTTATCATGTATGTAAAACATGTTGTCATCATGTATACATGTTGTTATCATGTATATAATACATGTTGTTATCATATATGTAATACATGTTGTCATCATGTATACATGTTGTTATCATGTATGTAATACATCTTGTTATCATGTATGTAATACATCTTGTTAGCATGTATACATGTTGTTATCATGTATGTAATACATCTTGTTATCATGTAAACATGTTGTTATCATGTATGTAAACATGTTGTTATCAAGTATCACCTACATGTTGTTATCATGTAAACATGTTATCATGTATGTGATACACATTGTTATCATGTATCACATACATGTTGTTATCATGTATGTAATACATGTTGTTATCATGTATCAAATACATGTTGTTATCATGTATACATGTTGTTATAATGTATGTAAACATGTTATCATGTATCACCTACATGTTGTTATCACGTAAACAGGTTGTTATCTTGTATGTAAACATGTTATCATGTATGTGATACATGTTGTTATCATGTATGTAATACATGTTGTTATCATGTAGCACATACATGTTGTTATCATGTAAACATGTTGTTATCTTGTATGTAAACATGTTATCATGTATGTGATACATGTTGTTATCTTGTATGTAAACATGTTATCATGTATGTGATACATGTTGTTATCAAGTATCACATACATGTTGTTATCATGTATGTAATATATGTTGTTATCATGTATCACATACATGTTGTTATCATGTATACATGTTTTTATCATGTATGTAAACATGTTATCATGTATCACCTACATGTTGTTATCATGTAAACAGGTTGTTATCTTGTATGTAAACATGTTATCATGTATGTGATACATGTTGTTATCATGTATGTAATACATGTTGTTATCATGTAGCACATACATGTTGTTATCATGTATACATGTTGTTATCATGTATGTAAACATGTTATCATGTATCACATACATGTTGTTATCATGTAAACATGTTGTTATCTTGTATGTAAACATGTTATCATGTATGTAAACATGTTGTTATCATGTATGTAAACATGTCATCATCATGTAAACATGTTGTCATCATGTAATCATGTTTTCATCATGTATAGATGTTTTTTCATGTAAACATGTTGTCATCATGTATACATGTTATCATGTAAACATGATGTCATCATGTGAAGATGTTGTCATCATGTATACATGTTGTTATCATGTAAACATGTTGTCATCATGTAAACATGTTGTCATCATGTAAACATGTTATCATGTAAACATGTTGTCATCATGTAAACATGTTGTCATGTATGTAAAATATGTTGTCGTCATGTAAACTTGTTGTTATCATGTAAACATGTTGTCATCATGTAAACATGTTGTCATGTATGTAAAACATGTTGTCATCATGTATAGATGTTGTTATGTATACATGTTGTTATAATACATGTTGTTATCATGTATGTAATACATGTTGTTATCATGTATCACCTACATGTTGTTATCATGTATCACCTACATGTTGTTATCATGTATCACATACATGTTGTTATCATGTATCACCTACATGTTGTTATCATGTATCACCTACATGTTGTTATCATGTATCACCTACATGTTGTTATCATGTATCACATACATGTTGTTATCGTGTAAATATGTTGTTATCTTGTATGTAAACATGTTATCATGTATGTAATAGATGTTGTTATCATGTATCACCTACATGTTGTTATCATGTATACATACATGTTGTTATCATGTATCACCTATATGTTGGTATCATGTATCACATACATGTTGTTATCATGTAAACATGTTGTTATCTTGTATGTAAACATGTTATCATGTATGTAAACATGTTATTATGTATGTAAACATGTCAATGCTGATGTAGAAGATCCATATTTGGATGAAGAGAATCCTCATTTCACACGCCAGCTGTCATCCTCTAATGAGACTGAGGCTCAACAGAGACTCATCAACACACGCACGCACACACACACACACACACACACACACACACACACACACACACACACACACACACACACACACACACACACACGCTCACAGGTAGACAGGTGGTCCCTCTTGTGAACCACACCTTGTACGCTGCCATGCGAAACACAGTTTAAGCTCCTTGTCATAATAAATGATTCTTCAGAGTCATGATGAAACTTATATGATGACGTCACCGCTCTGGACCGCTCTACAGGGACTGGCCTCCTAGCTCTCTGAGCAGCTTCATGCTAGAGCAGCCTCTCTCCTCTGTCCTTATCCTTCACTCTGCTAGAGCATCCTCTCTCCTCTGTCCTTATCCTTCACTCTGCTAGAGCAGCCTCTCTCTCCTCTGTCCTTATCCTTCACTCTGCTAGAGCAGCCTCTCTCCTCTGTCCTTATCCTTCACTCTGCTAGAGCAGCCTCTCTCTCCTCTGTCCTTATCCTTCACTCTGCTAGAGCAGCCTCTCTCTCCTCTGTCCTTATCCTTCACTCTGCTAGAGCAGCCTCTCTCTCCTCTGTCCTTATCCTTCACTCTGCTAGAGCAGCCTCTCTCCTCTGTCCTTATCCTTCACTCTGCTAGAGCAGCCTCTCTCTCCTCTGTCCTTATCCTTCACTCTGCTAGAGCAGCCTCGTGGTAGTACTCGTGGTAGTACTCGTGGTAGTACTCGTGGTACTACTCATGGTATTACTTGTGGTATTACTTGTGGTATTACTCATGGTATTACTCATGGTAATACTTGTGGTATTACTCATGGTAATATTCATGGTATTACTTGTGGTATTACTCGTGGTATTACTCGTGGTATTACTCATGGTAATATTCATGGTATTACTCATAGTATTACTCATGGTATTACTCATGGTATTACTCATGGTATTACTCATGGTATTACTTGTGGTATTACTCATGGTATTACTTGTGGTATTATTCATGGTATTACTCATGGTATTACTCATGGTATAATATAGTGGTATTACTCGTGTCTTGTCGGAGGCGTGTCCTATCGGGGGCGTAGCTTATCGGGGGGGTGTCTTATAGGGGGCGTGTCCTATAGGGGCGTGTCCTATCGGGGGCGTGTCTTATCGGAGGCGTGTCTCATCGGCGGCGTGTGTTATCGCGGGCGTATCTTATCGGGCGCGTGTCTTATCGGGCGTGTCTTATCGGGTGTCTTATCGGGCGATCTTATCGGGGCGTGTCTTATCGGGGGCGTGTCTTATCGGGGGCGTGTCTTATCGGAGGCGTATCTTATCGGGGGCGTATCTTATCGGGGGCGTATCTTATCGGAGGCGTATCTTATCGGGGGCGTGTCTTATCGGGGGCGTGTCTTATCGGAGGCGTTTCTCATCGGGGGCGTGTCTTATCGGAGGCGTATCTTATCGGGGGCGTGTCTTATCGGGGGCGTGTCTTATCGGAGGCGTATCTTATCCGGGGCGTATCTTATCGGAGTTGTATCTTATCGGGGGCGTGTCTTATCGGGGGCGTGTCTTGTCGGAGGCGTATCTTATCGGGGGCGTGTCTTATCGGAGGCGTATCTTATCGGGGGCGTGTCTTATCGGGGGCGTGTCTTATCAGGGGCGTGTCTTATCGGGGCGTGTCTTATCGGGTGTCTTGTCGGAGGCGTATCTTATCAGGGGCGTGTCTTATCGGGGGCGTGTCTTATCGGAGGCGTATCTTATCGGGGGGGGTGTCTTATCGGGGGCGTGTCTTATCGGGGGCGTGTCTTGTCGGAGGCGTATCTTATCGGTGGCGTGTCTTATCGGGGGCGTGTCTTATCGGAGGCATATCTTATCGGGGGCGTGTCTTATCGGGGGCGTGTCTTATCAGGGGCGTGTCTTATCGGGGGCGTGTCTTATCGGGGGCGTGTCTTGTCGGAGGCGTATCTTATCAGGGGCGTGTCTTATCGGGGGCGTGTCTTATCGGAGGCGTATCTTATCGGGGGCGTGTCTTATCGGGTTTGTGTCTTATCGGGGGCGTATCTTATCGGAGGCGTATCTTATCAGGGGCGTATCTTATCGGGGCCGTGTCTTATCAGGGCCATGTCTTATGGGAGGCGGGTCTTGCTTATCCTCTGATGGCGTTCAGAGTTGCTCAACTCACTTTCTTCTCCCTGGCCGCCATCTGTCTCTTCCTCTTCACTTGGCTTCTAGCAATGCTCGCAAACTTCCTGGCCACGGTCCTTGGGCGGCTGATGGGGATGGAACGCCGCTCGGCTCCTTCGACCGGGGGCACGATTTCGATGGCGGTGATGCATTCATCCCCAGCCTGCTTGGTCACGATCTTTATCTTGGACCACCTGGAGCTGGAGGCGACCTTGGAGCCTGCAGCAGTGTCGGTTGTTGTGGCCACTGGGAGGGCATCAGCAGCCTGGAACCAAACCAGGACACGAGGGTTAGGAACGTGTGGAGCCGAGGAGACCTGTTGGAGACTGTACTTCAGCAGAGCTGCTGAAGAAGCTCTAAACGGTGGGACAGAAAGGAATCTGCTTGTGGAACTATTGACGCGGTATAATTAAGCTGGACTGGGAGGGTTGGTATAGCATCTGTTGGCTACCAAATAGAACACAAGCAAAACGGTGGATGACTAGGGTGACACCTGAGAACTTGATGAAGGTGCTGTTGCCGTTACTTTTTCCCTTCAGGTGACAATTGTTGAGAAGATTGAGTTTATGAGAGACTCTGTAGTTGTTGGTCCGGATGCCACAAAGTCAAAGTCAAAGATCTTTGTTCTGCTTCTGCAGCCGGAGGTAAGCAACACTGTAAAAAAAGATCCTAATTTTACGGTAAATAACTCTAAATATTTACAGTAGTTTTATTCTTTTTTTTATTATATACAAAACTCTGTAAAATAACAGACATTATCTGTAAATTAACAGCCCAACTGTTAATTTAGGTATTATGCTCGTAATACAAAATATAATTTTTTTCCCATTTTTGTAAGGAGAAATGTCTGTATTATTATTAATACAGTCTTTTTACCATTTT
>JAYMGU010000393.1:0-10000 GCA_036178185.1 Liparis tanakae | reverse complement strand
ATCACAACTAAGCTTCAGGACTCTCGTGGTTCAGGCTCATGTTTCTGCCTGAACCCTCAGTGACGCACATCTGTATCGTCTCTACACACTCAGACAAGAAGGAAGGTTCTTGTTCATGTACACAGATCAGTTGAATGAAGTCACTGTTGCTGTGAGGCTGGTTTACACGGGTCTGACCTCCTGGTGGCTCTGGTCATCCCTCTGGTTCAGAGCGGCTGACTTTACCTGGATGGAACATCCCTCTGGTTCAGGGCGATGACTTTACCTGGATGGAACATCCCTCTGTTCAGGGCGATGACTTTACCTGGATGGAACATCCCTCTGTTCAGGGCGATGACTTTACCTGGATGGAACATCCCTCTGTTCAGGGCGATGACTTTACCTGGATGTAACATTCTCCTGGTGGCACGGTTCGCTGTCCAACGATAAACTGCCAGAACAAGATGGCGGGACCCCACAGGACGAAGGACAGGATCCACGCTGCTGCGATCATCAGGCCGGCCATCTTGGTGGTCCTCCTCGCCGGGTACGTGAGGGGCTTGGTCACGCAGAAATAGCGGTCAAAGCTAATGATCAATAGATTCATCACTGAGGCGTTGGAGACCACGTAATCTAGAGCCAACCACAGGTCACAGACCACCGGCCCCAGGGGCCAGTAGCCCACAATGAGGTAGACGGTGTACAGGTTCATGCTGAAGGCCCCGATGATCAGGTCGGCGCACGCTAACGAGAACAGGAAGTAGTTATTGACGGTCTGCAGGTGGCGGTTGACTTTGATGGAGAGCATCACTAAGATGTTCCCCGTGACCGTCACAAAGCTCAAGGAGCCCGTCACCAGCGCGATGAAGAACATCTCCAGGGCTTTGGAGGCGCCCCCTGGACCCCCGTCTCCGTCCTCAGGGGAGCAGGACGCGGAGGCATTGGAGGACGCGTTGCACGAGGTGTTGGGCAACATGTGGGCCGATTGGATGAGCGATGATGCTGGAGGAGGAAGGAGAGCAGAAGATGGATCAGCAGAGCAGATAACGCTCAGTTACTTAGCTATACGCCGAGCAACAGACGACAGAGACACTCGGCGTCCTGCCATGTGAGGACGCTCTGGTCCCTCTGGAGGAGAAACTCCTGACTGATCAGGAAGGTAGAGAGTTTCCTCCAGGACAGGAAGTAGATCCCAGAGCCACTTCAGAGCCTCAGGAGGAGCAGCGGATACATGTGAGCATAGGAAACCACGGGAACAGCTTCACGCCCTGGGACTGAAGCACTAGTGACACCAGGGGGCACACACACACACACACACACACACACACACACACACTCACACACACTCACACACACATACTCTCACACACACACACTCACACACGCACACTCACACACGCACACACACACACACACACACACACATTCAGTTTCAATTCAGTTTATTCGTAGAGCCCAGTTTCACAAATTACAAATTAGTCTCAGAGTGCTTTACAATCTGTACACATAGACATCCCTGACCTTTGACCTTTGAACTCACATCGGATCAGGAACAACTCCCAAATAACCCTTCAGGGGAAAAAAAGGAAGAACCCTTGAGGAGAGAACAGAGGAGGATCCTCTCCAGGATGGACAGAACAATAGATGTCATGTGACCAGAAGGACATATTTAGAGTTAAAATACATTCAAGGAATCTGACAGAGTTTATCAATACTTCATATTTAGGCATATTCCACCATGGAGAGTTTGGAGACCTCCAGAGTGGAGGAGTGGGCGGAGTCCCAGCAGGGCAGTGGCACAGCTGGTGTCGGGAACTCACGGTCCAACCATCGAAGGTCCATCAGCAGATGGAATCTATGCCGTCTCATAGGGTCCGATGACCCCATGAGACGTGAAGTCAGAAGGACTCCGGGGAGAAAGCAGAGTTAGTCATGTGTGATGGAGAGATGAAGATTCATCCATTGGAGAAAGAGAAGAGGAGAGAGGTGCTCAGTGCATCCTAAAGGTCCCCAGCAGCTATCAGCCTCTTGCAGCATCTCCAGGTGTGGACCAGGTGAACCTGACTCAGCCCTGACTATCAGCTCTGTCAAAGAGGAAAGTCTTCAGTCTACTCTTGAAGGTGGTGACTGTGTCTGCCTCCAGGACTGAAGGTGGAGCTGGTTCCATACAAGAACCACACACACACACACACACACACACACACACACACACACATACTCTCACACACACACACACACACACACACACACACACACACACACACACACACAGTGTGAGAGTGTGAGTGTGTGAGTGTGTGTGTGTGAGAGTGTGTTTGAGAGAGTGTGTGTGTGTGTGTGAGAGAGTGTGTGTGCGAGTGTGTGTGAGAGTGTGTGTGTATGTGTGTGAGTGTGACTTTGTGCGTGAGAGTGTGTGTGTTTGTGAGTATGTGTGTGACAGAGTGTGAGAGTGTGTGTGAGAGTGTGGACCCAGACCACAGTCTAAATGTGTAGATATCACATGTGTAGATGTTACAAGTGTGATATCACATGTGTAGATCTTACATGTGTGATATCACATGTGTAGATGTTACATGTGTATATGTTACATGTGTGATATCACACGTGTAGATGTTACATGTGTAGATGTTACATGTGTATATGTTACATGTGTGATATCACACGTGTAGATGTTACATGTGTAGATGTTACATGTGTATATGTTACATGTGTGATATCACACGTGTAGATGTTACATGTGTAGATGTTACATGTGTAGATGTTACATGTGTGATATCACATGTGTATATGTTACATGTGTATATGTTACATGTGTGATATCACATGTGTAGATGTTACATGTGTATATGTTACATGTGTGATATCACACGTGTAGATGTTACATGTATGACGTTACATGTATGATGTTACATGTGGATGTTACATGTGTGATGTTACATGTGTATATGTTACATGTGTGATGTTACATGTGTAGATGTTACATGTGTGATGTTACATGTGTAGATGTTACATGTGTATATGTTACATGTATGATGTTACATGTGGATGTTACATGTGTGATGTTACATGTGTATATGTTACATGTGTAGATGTTACATGTGTGATGTTACATGTATGATGTTACATGTGGATGTTACATGTGTGATGTTACATGTGTATATGTTACATGTATGACGTTACATGTATGATGTTACATGTGGATGTTACATGTGTGATGTTACATGTGTGATGTTACATGTGTATATGTTACATGTTTAGATGTTACATGTGTGATGTTACATGTGTAGATGTTACGTGTGTAGATGTTACGTGTGATGTTACATGTGTGATGTTACATGTGTGATGTTACATGTGTAGATGTTACATGTATGATGTTACATGTGGATGTTACATGTGTGATGTTACATGTGGATGTTACATGTGTGATGTTACATGTGTAGATATCACATGTGTAGATATCACATGTCCCCATGGCGACGAGGACGTATGTTCCATGCATGTTCATAAGCGCTCCATCATCTCTACTGATGGAATGTGCATTCACACACTCGTCCTCTCCTTGAGTCCTTGTCAAGTGTCCTTAACTCCTAACTCTTCTATTCTCCCTCTGTGTCCTCCCTCTCTCAGCATCACATCCATTTGGGACTGACACACGCACACACACACACACACACACACACACACACTCACACAAACACACTAACACGCACATGCACACACACACGCATACACACACACACATACACACACACACACTCACACAAACACACTAACACGCACACGCACACACACACACATTGAGACACACACACATCCACATGTAGATACACACACACATTTAGACACACGCACACACACATTAGGCTCTCACACACAGTATTGTGAAACTAGGCCATCACAGAACACAAGCTCCTCATGGCACTGTGGTGGCAGACCCCCCCCCACAGCAACAACAACAACAACAACAACAACAACAACAACAACAGGTCTGCACTCCCTTTGCATGTTGACTCCCTCGCCCAGCCTACTGCTCACTCCCCAGGAGCACCCTGCTTCCTGCTTCCTCAACTGCCCCCTAGTCAGCACCTCCTCATGGACCAAGGTCTCACAAGAGGACTCATCACTGCACTCCCTGACCCTGTGGACAGAGCCCGGTCCCTCTGACCCTCATGAACAGAGCCCGATCCCCCTTGACCCTCATGAACAGAGTCCGGTCCCCCTGACCCTCATGGACAGAGCCCGGTCCCCCTGACCCTCATGAACAGAGCCCGATCCCCCCTGACCCTCATGAACAGAGCCCGGTCCCCCTGACCCTCATGGACAGAGCCCGGTCCCCCTGACCCCTTGGACAGAGCCCGGTCCCCCCTGACCCTCATGAACCGAGCCCGGTCCCCCTGACCCTCATGGACAGAGCCCGGTCCCCCTGACCCCATGGACAGAGCCCGGTCCCCCTGACCCTCATGAACAGAGCCGGTCCCCCTGACCCTGTGGACAGAGCCCGGTCCCCCTGACCCTCATGAACAGAGCCGGTCCCCCTGACCCTCATGAACAGAGCCGGTCCCCCTGACCCCGTGGACAGAGCCCGGTCCCCCTGACCCTCATGAACAGAGCCCGGTCCCCTGACCCTGTGGACAGAGCCCGGTCCCCCTGACCCTCATGAACAGAGCCCGGTCCCCCCTGACCCTCATGAACAGAGCCCGGTCCCCCCTGACCCCGTGGACAGAGCCCGGTCCCCCTGACCCTCATGAACAGAGCACGGTCCCCCTGACCCTGTGGACAGAGCCGGTCCCCTGACCCTCATGAACAGAGCCGGTCCCCCTGACCCTCATTAGCAGAGCCGGTCCCCCTGACCCCGTGGACAGAGCCCGGTCCCCCTGACCCTCATGAACAGAGCCCGGTCCCCCTGACCCTGTGGACAGAGCCCGGTCCCCCTGACCCTCATGAACAGAGCCCGGTCCCCCTGACCCTCATGAACAGAGCCCGGTCCCCCTGACCCTCATGAACAGAGCCCGGTCCCCCTGACCCTCATTAGCAGAGCCCGGTCCCCCCTGACCCCGTGGACAGAGCCCGGTCCCCCTGACCCTCATGAACAGAGCCCGGTCCCCCCTGACCCTCATGAACAGAGCCCGGTCCCCCCTGACCCCGTGGACAGAGCCCGGTTCTCCTCAACAGGAACAGGATCTTCTTTAAACTGAAACCATCTGATCAGACCTGCTGTATCTCAAGGTTACCTTCCCCCCCTCAGCTCCCAGAATGCATCACTCCTTCAGCTCAACGCTCCCGACTCCTCCAGCTAGACCAGCAGCCGCCGCGACCCGCAAGACACGCCCCGCAAGACACGCCCCGCAAGACACGCCCCGCAAGACACGCCCCCTCATGTGGCGCCTGGGGGCCTCCGGGTCAAGGACTCTATGGCCTGAGAGGAACAGCCTCTCTGGTTCTCTGGTTCTCTGGTTCTCTAGTTATCTGGTTCTCTAGTTATCTGGTTCTCTAGTTATCTGGCTCTCTGGTTCTCTGGTTCTCTAGTTCTCTGGTTCTCTGGTTCTCTGGTTTTCTGGTTTTCTGGCTCACTGGTTCTCTGGTTATTTCGTTCTCTGGTTCTATGACTTTCTAGTTCTCTGGTTCTCTGGTTCTCTGGTTTTCTGGTTTTCTGGCTCACTAGTTCTCTGGTTTTCTGGTTATCTGGTTCTCATGCTCTCTATTTCTCTGGTTCCCTGGTTTTGTGGCTCACTAGTCCACCTGAACCCCTAGTCCAACTGAACCACTAGTCCAGCTGAACCCCTAGTCCACCTGAACCCCTAGTCCAGCTGAACCCCTAGTCCACCTGAACCCCTAGTCCACCTGAACCCCTAGTCCAGCTGAACCCCTAGTCCAACTGAACCCCTAGTCCAACTGGACCCCTAGTCCAGCTGAACCCCTAGTCCACCTGAACCCCTAGTCCACCTGAACCCCTAGTCCAGCTGAACCCCTAGTCCAACTGGACCCCTAGTCCACCTGAACCCCTAGTCCAGCTGAACCCCTAGTCCACCTGAACCCCTAGTCCACCTGAACCCCTAGTCCAGCTGAACCCCTAGTCCAACTGGACCCCTAGTCCAACTGGACCCCTAGTCCAACTGGACCCCTAGTCCCCCCCCCCCCTCCCGCGTTGCATAAGGATGGAGAGCCTTTGAAGTGGTTCAATAATGTCTGATAATAATGCAGAGAAGTAATCACTGGCACAGAGAGATGAAAGAGAGGAGGAGGTGAGGAGGAGAGGAGACATACGAGGAGAGGAGGTGAGGAGGAGAGGAAGTGAGGAGGAGAGGAGAAGGAAGCAAGGAGAGGAGACATAAGAGGAGAGGAGAAGGAAGCAACGAGGAGGACACAAACATGGTGAAAGTGGAAGAGGAGGTAACATGGTAAAAGAAGAGAGGAGGAGGTGAACATGGTGGAAGAGGAGAGGAGGAGAGGAGGAGGTGAACATGGTGGAAGAGGAGAGGAGGAGAGGAGGAGAGGAGGAGGAGGTGAACATGGTAAAAGAGGAGAGGAGGAGAGGAGGAGGTGAACATGATAAAAGAGGAGGAGAGGAGGAGGTGAACATGATAAAAGAGGAGAGGAGGAGAGGAGGAGGTGAACATGATAAAAGAGGAGAGGAGGAGGTGAACATGGTGGAAGAGGAGAGGAGGAGAGGAGGAGGTGAACATGATAAAAGAGTAGAGGAGGAGGTGAACATGGTGGAAGAGGAGAGAAGGAGGTGCATATTCATTCAACAGAATCAATACTTCATCTTCTTCAACGCGCCGGCGTCGGGAATCGAACCCGCGACCCTCCGCCTGGAGGCTGACTCACCGGAGAGGTTCCACAGGGGCCGGAGAGCCCCGGAGCCACGGCCGCCGTCACTCATGCTGCGTGCCGACTCCTCTCCTCCTCTCCTCTCCTCCTCTCCTCTCCTCCTCCACAGGATTACTCCTCTAGTCCTTGAACTCTCTCTTCTCTTCTTTCTGCTTTATTTCTGTCTTCTGTCTTCTGTCTTCTGTCTTCTGTCTTCTGTCCTCTCTCCTCTCTCCTCTCTCCTCTGTCTTCTGTCTTCCGTCTTCTGTCCTCTGTCCTCTGTCCTCTCTCCTCTCTTCTCTGTGGACTCACAACCGGAAGGAGACTCTTCACATCAACTCTTCACTTCTCCACGAGCGACTGCGAGCGACAGAACGATCCGCTCACTTAGAGAGAGGGAGGGGGAGAGAGAGAGATGGGGGGGCGGAGGGTGAGAGAGAGAGAGAGAGAGAGAGAGATGAGGGGGGCGGAAGGTGAGAGAGAGATGGGGGGAGAGCATGGGGGAGATAGAAATGGGGGATAGATGGGAGGGTGGAGAGAAAGAGCGAGAGGGGGGTGAAGAAAAAAAGAGAGAGAGAGAGGAGAGAGAGATGTGAGGTGAGAGTGAGAGAAAGGGAGGGGGAGGAGAGAGATGGGGGCAAAAGAGAGGGAGGGGGAGAGAGGTTAGGGGGAGGAGAGAGAGGGGGAGAGGAGAGTGATAGAGACAGGGGGGAGAGAAAGAGCTCTCTCTCTCCTCTCTCTGTAGTGTCTGAATCTGTTTATGTTTTTTTCTTTTCTTCTCATTTTATATCACAAGTTAAAATATAAATAGATATAATGTTCCTGTATTAAGGGAACGTGAAGGTACCACCTGGTGGGAGGAGCTACCACCTGGTGGGAGGAGCTACCACCTGGTGGGAGGAGCTACCACCTGGTGGGAGGTACACATGGTGGGAGGAGCTACCATGTGAGGTACACCTGGTGGGAGGAGCTACCATGTGAGGTACACCTCGCGGGAGGAGCTACCATGTGAGGTACACCTGGTGGGAGGAGCCACCATGTGAGGTACACCTGGTGGGAGGAGCTACCATGTGAGGTACACCTGGTGGGAGGAGCCACCATGTGAGGTACACCTGGTGGGAGGAGCTACCATGTGAGGTACACCTGGTGGGAGGAGCTACCACCTGGTGGGAGGAGCTACCATGTGAGGTACACCTGGTGGGAGGAGCTACCATGTGAGGTACCACCTGGTGGGAGGAGCTACCATGTGAGGTACACCTCGTGGGAGGAGCCACCATGTGAGGTACCACCTGGTGGGAGGAGCTACCATGTGAGGTACCCCCTGGTGGGAGGAGCTACCACCTGGTGGGAGGAGCTACCACCTGGTGGGAGGTACACATGGTGGGAGGAGCTACCATGTGAGGTACACCTGGTGGGAGGAGCTACCACCTGGTGGGAAGAGCTACCACCTGGTGGGAGGAGCTACCACATGGTGGGAGGTACACATGGTGGGAGGAGCTACCATGTGAGGTACCACCTGGTGGGAGGAGCTACCATGTGAGGTACACCTCGTGGGAGGAGCCACCATGTGAGGTACCACCTGGTGGGAGGAGCTACCATGTGAGGTACCACCTGGTGGGAGGAGCTAGGTATGTTCCCTTAATTAATTAAATCTTCATTTAAAACCAGGAAGGGGTCAAATATCTCTTCACAGTACAACATGTCTATGTTGTGAGCAGGAAGGAGTAACACTGTGTGTTACATAAGACATGTCTCCTCCCCTCACCTCTGACACACACACTCACACACACACATTTACACACACACACACACACACACACACACACACACACACACACACACACACACACACACATTACGGAATGAAGTGGGCTGATTTTGGCTCAGCCATTATCTTCTTACACAAGCCACTACAAGAAAGAGTCTCAGTCCGAGTGTGTGTGTGTTATTGTGTGTGTGTGTTATTGTGTGTGTGTGTGTGTGTGTGTGTGTGTGTGTATACTCACATTACTCATGTGCTCGTGAATCTTTTTATGTCCTTTGTGAATAACGCAGTGTGAACCGTCTTTATGTTTCATGCTGACGGGTCTGAAACACCAAACTGACATGACATCTATTGTTCATCTGGTCACATAACATCTATTGTTCATCTGGTCACATGACATATTGTTCATCTGGTCACATGACATCTATTGTTCATCTGGTCACATGACATCTATTGTTCACCTGGTCACATGACATCTATTGTTCATCTGGTCACATGACATCTATTGTTCCTCTGGTCACATGACATCTATTGTTCACCTGGTCACATGACATCTATTGTTCATCTGGTCACATGACATCTATTGTTCATCTGGTCACATGACATCTATAGTTCATCTGGTCACATGACATCTATTGTTCACCTGGTCACATCTATTGTGCATCTGGTCTCATGACATCTATTGTTCATCTGGTCACATGACATCTATTGTTCATCTGGTCACATGACATCTATTGTTCATCTGGTCATATGACATCTATTGTTCATCTGGTCACATGACATCTATTGTTCATCTGGTCACATCTATTGTTCATCTGGTCACATGACATCTATTGTTCATCTGGTCACATGACATCTATTGTTCATCTGGTCACATGACATCTATTGTTCATCTGGTCTCATGACATCTATTGTTCATCTGGTCACATGACATATATTGTTCATCTGGTCACATGACATCTATTGTTCATCTGGTCATATGACATTTATTGTTCATCTGGTCACATGACATCTATTGTTCATCTGGTCACATCTATTGTTCATCTGGTCACATGACATCTATTGTTCATCTGGTCACATGACATCTATTGTTCACCTGGTCACATGACATCTATTGTTCATCTGGTCTCCTCCACCAGGTGGTACCTCACATGGTAGCTCCTCCCACCAACTGGTACTTTACATGGTAGCTCCTCCCACCAGGTGGTACCTCACATGGTAGCTCCTCCCACCAGGTGGTAACTCACATGGTAGCTCCTCCCACCAGGTGGTACCTCACATGGTACATTGTACATTCAGCGTGGGTTAAACTTTTGCATTGTTATATTAGGCCTAAATGACATCAACAAAGACACACATCTCCCCCTAACTTGAGATCCAGACACAGCGGCCTTGTGCTGGTCCATATTGACCAGTAGAGAGGAGACTGGCCGGGATGCTCAGGCG
>JAYMGU010000392.1:25000-27505 GCA_036178185.1 Liparis tanakae | reverse complement strand
ATCTTGTGCGGCGTAGCGATTGGCCGAATCCATTGTGAGGCCGATGCACCATTGGCCAATCCATTGTTGAAGTGTAAGTTGCGTACGTCGTACCAACCGTCGCGAGACTTGCCGCGAGATTTGGCTGGCCCGAATCCATTGTGAGGCCGAAACGCCATTGGCCCATCCATTGTTGAGGGAGCACAGGGATTGGCCCATCCATTGTTGAGGGAGCACAGGGATTGGATGCTGACAATGGATTTTTTGGTGGCCATGCCTGAGTCAGATAGGGGCCATAACCCAGAGGTCGATGGATCGAAACCATCCTCTGCTAACTAGATTTTCACATTATATGCCACTTCAACTGCATTCTAACTGCTAAAGTTATTTTACACAAAATATTTTAGTTACACTAAATATTTAACGAATTAATCAACAAAAAATAGAAATGACCTGACATTATGTAAGCATCAATATGAATGCATTTCTTCCAGTTATTACCTTTACTGTGTTTGAAGCATGATTTATTTACTTCTTTTTGATGGTATGTGTTGCCCGATCTCCTTATGTTAGTGAGTTTGACTCCCATATAGGGCACGAGACTGCATAGTGGCGCAGCGGAAGCGTGCTGGGCCCATAACCCAGAGGTTGATGGTTTGAAACCATCCTCTGCTAACTAGATTATCACATTATATGCCACTTCAATTGCATTCTAACTGCTAATGTTATTTTACACAACACATTTTAGTTACACTAAATATTTAACGAATTGATCAACCAAAAATAGAAATGACCTGACATTATGTAAGCATCAATACGAATGCATTTCTTCCAGTTAGTTCATTTACTGTGTTTGAAGCATGATTTCTTTAATTCTCTTTAATGGTCTGTGTTGCCCGACCTCCTTAGGTTAGTGTGTTCGACTCTCATTCAGAGAATGCGACAGCAGAGTGGCGCAGAGGAAGTGTGCTGGGCCTATAACCCAGCAGTTGATGGATCGAAACCATCCTCTGCTAAAAGAATTGTAATGCTGCTTGTACCAGACCTTAACTGGTTTATTACAGTTACATGACTTATTTTCTTTAATTATGTCAGTACACAATGTAGCATTTCGAAACTAAGATTAATAGTAAAAACCTAACCCACTTTCAAGAAACATCTTGCCCCAGTGGCCTAATGGATGAGGCACTGGCCTCCTAAGCAAGGGATTGTGGGTTTGAGTCCCATCTGGGGTGATGTACAGCAGAGTGGCACAGCGGAAGTGTGCTGGGCCCATAACCCAGAGGTCGATGGATCGAAACCATCCTCTGCTGAAAGAATTGTAATAGTGCTTGTACCAGACCTTAACTGTTTTATTACAGTTACATGACTTATTTTCTTTAATTATGTCAGTACACAATGTAGCATTTTGAAACAAAGATTGATAATAAAAACCTAACCCACTTTCAAGGAACATCAAGCCCCAGTGGCCTCCTAAGCCAGGGATTGTGGGTTTGAGTCCCATCTGGGGTAATGTACAGCAGAGTGGCAGTGGAAGCGTGCTTGGGCCCATAACCCAGAGGTCAATGGATAGAAACCATCCTCTGCTAACTAGAATATGACATTATATGCCACTTCAACTGCATTCAAACTGCTAACGCTTTTACACAAAAACATTTTAGTTACACTAAATATTTAACGAATTGATCAACAAAAATAGAAATGACCTGACATTATGTAAGCATCAATACGAATGCATTTGTTCCAGTTAGTTCCTTTACTGTGTTTGAAGCATGATTTATTAACTTTTTGATGGTATGTGTTGCCCGATCTCCTTATGTTAGTGAGTTTGACTCCCATATAGAGCAAGAGACAGGAGAGTGGCACAGCGGAAGCGTGCTGGGCCCATAACCCAGAGGTCGATGGATCGAAACCATCCTCTGCTAAAAGAATTGTAATAGTGCTTGTACCAGACCTTAACTGGTTTATTACAGTTACATGACTTATTTTCTTTAATTATGTCAGTACACAATGTAGCATTTTGAAATAAATGTTGATAATAAAAACCTAACCCACTTTCAAGGAACATCAAGCCCCAGTGGCCTCCTAAGCCAGGGATTGTGGGTTCGAGTCCCATCTAGGGTGATGTACAGCAGAGTGGCGCAGCGGAAGCGTTCTGGGCCCATAACCCAGAGGTCGATGGATCGAAACCATCCTCTGCTAAAAGATTTATAATAGTGCTTGTACCAGACCTTAACTGGTTTATTACAGTTACATGACTTATTTTCCTTAATTATGTCAGTACACAATGTAGCATTTTGAAATAAATGTTGATAATGAAAACCTAACCCACCTTCACGGAACATCAAGCCCCAGTGGCCTAATGGATAAGGCACTGGCCTCCTAAGCCAGGGATTGTGGGTTCGAGTCCCATCTGGGGTGATGTACAGCAGAGTGGAGCAGCGGAAGCGTGCTGGGCCCATAACCCAGAGGTCGATGGATCGAAACCATCCTCTACTAACTAGAACTTGACAATATATGCCACTT
>JAYMGU010000392.1:0-15000 GCA_036178185.1 Liparis tanakae | reverse complement strand
CAGTGAAAGTGACAGCAGAGTGGCGCAGAGGAAGCGTGCTGGGCCCATAACCCAGCGGTCGATGGATTGAAACCATCCTCTGCTAAAAGAATTGAAATGGTGCTTGTATCAGACCTTAACTGGTTTATTACAGTTACATGACTTATTTTCTTTAATTATGTCAGTACACAATGTAGCATTTTGAAACAAAGGTTGATAATGAAAACCTAACCCACCTTCATGGAACAACAAGCCCCAGTGGCCTAATGGATAAGGCACTGGCCTCCTAAGCCAGGGATTGTGGGTTTGAGTCCCATCTAAGGTGATGTACAGTAGAGTGGCGCAGCGGAAGCGTGCTGGGCCCATAACCCAGAGGTCGATGGATCGAAACCATCCTCTGCTAACTAGATTTTCACAATATTTGACACTTCAATTGCATTCTAACTGCTAACGTTAGTTTACACAAAACATTTTAGTTGAACTAAATATTTAACGAATTGATCAACCAAAAATAGAAATGACCTGACATTATGTAAGCATCAATACGAATGCATTTCTTCCAGTTAGTTCATTTACTGTGTTTGAAGCATGATTTCTTTAATTCTCTTTAATGGTCTGTGTTGCCCGACCTCCTTAGGTTAGTGTGTTCGACTCTCATTCAGAGAATGCGACAGCAGAGTGGCGCAGAGGAAGCGTGCTGGGCCTATAACCCAGCAGTCGATGGATCGAAACCATCCTCTGCTAAAAGAAATTGTAATGCTGCTTGTACCAGACCTTAACTGGTTTATTACAGTTACATGACTTATTTTCTTTAATTATGTCAGTACACAATGTAGCATTTTGAAACAAAGATTGATAATAAAAACCTAACCCACTTTCAAGGAACATCAAGCCCCAGTGGATTGTGGGTTTGAGTCCCATCTGGAGTGATGTACAGCAGAGTGGCGCAGTGGAAGCGTGCTGGGCCCATAACCCAGAGGTCAATGGATCGAAACCATCCTCTGCTAACTAGAATATGACATTATATGCCACTTCAACTGCATTCAAACTGCTAACGCTTTTTACACAAAACATTTTAGTTACACTAAATATTTAACGAATTGATCAACAAAAAATAGAAATGACCTGACATTATGTAAGCATCAATACAAATGCATTTGTTCCAGTTAGTTCCTTTACTGTGTTTTAAGCATGATTTATTAACTTCTTTTTGATGGTATGTGTTTCCCGATCTCCTTATGTTAGTGAGTTTGACTCCCATATAGCCCAAGAGACAGGAGAGTGGCGCAGCGGAAGCGTGCTGGGCCCATAACCCAGAGGTCGATGGATTGAAACCATCCTCTGCTAACTAGAATTTGACATTATATGCCACATCAACTGCATTCAAACTGCTAACGCTATTTTACACAAAACATTTTAGTTACACTAAATATTTAACGAATTGATCAACAAAAAATAGAAATGACCTGACATTATGTAAGCATCAATACGAATGCATTTCTTCCAGTTATTTCCTTTACTGTGTTTGAAGCATCATTTTTTTAATTTCTAAAAAAAACCTAACCACTTTCGAAACATCTTGAGTGTATGGATGAGGCACTGGCCTCCTAACCAGTGATTGTGGGTTTGAGTCCCATCTGGGGTGATGTACAGCAGAGTGGCGCAGCAGTGGAAGCTTGCTGGGCCCATAACCCAGAGGTTGATGGATGGAAACCATCCTCTGCTAAAAGAATTGTAATAGTGCTTGTACCAGACCTTAACTGGTTTATTACAGTTACATGACTTATTTTCTTTAATTATGTCAGTACACAATGTAGCATTTTGAAACAAAGATTGATAATAAAAACCTAACCCACTTTCAAGGAACATCAAGCCCCAGTGGCCTCCTAAGCCAGGGATTGTGGGTTCGAGTCCCATCTGGGGTGATGTACAGCAGAGTGTGCAGCGTAAGTGCTGGGCCCATAACCCAGAGGTTGATAGATCGAAACCATCCTCTGCTAAAAGAATTGTAATAGTGCTTGTACCAGACCTTAACTGGTTTATTACAGTTACATGACTTATTTTCTTTAATTATGTCAGTACACAATGTAGCATTTTGAAATAAAGGTTGATAATGAAAAACCCACCTTCATGGAACAACAAGCCCCAGTGGCCTCCTAAGCCAGGGATTGTGGGTTTGAGTCCCATCTGGGGTGATTTACAGCAGAGTGGCGCAGAGGAGTGCTGGGCCCATAACCCAGAGGTCGATGGATCGAAACCATCCTCTGCTAACTAGAATATGACATTATATGCCACTTCAACTGCATTCAAACTGCTAACGCTATTTTTACACAAAATATTTTTAGTTACACTAAATATTTAACGAATTGATCAACAAAAAAATAGAAATGACCTGACATTATGTAAGCATCAATACAAATGCATTTGTTCCAGTTAGTTCCTTTACTGTGTTTGAAGCATGATTTATTTACTTCTTTTTGATGGTATGTGTTGCCCGATCTCATTATGTTAGTGAGTTTGACTCCCATATAGGGCAAGAGACAGCAGAGTGGCGCAGCGGAAGCGTGCTGGGCCCATAACCCAGAGGTCGATGGATCGAAACCATCCTCTGCTAAGTAGATTTTCACATTATATGCCACTTCAACTGCATTCTAACTGCTAACATTATTTTACACAAAACATTTTAGTCACACTTAATATTTAACGAATTGATCAACCAAAATAGAATGACCTGACATTTCCTTTTCCTTTACTAATTTTCACATTATATGCCACATTGTATGCCACTTCAACTGCATTCTAACTGCTAACGTTATTTTACAGCAAAATATTTTAGTTACACTCAATATTTAACGAATTGATCAACCAAAAAATAGAAATGACATGGAACAACAAGCCCCAGTGGCCTAATGGATAAGGCACTGGCCTCCTGAACCAGGGATTGTGGGTTCGAGTCCCATCTGGGTTGATGAACTGAACAGCAGAGTGGCCAGCGAGCGTGCTGGGCCCATAACCCAGAGGTCGATGGATTGAAACTATCCTCTTCTAAAATAATTTAATCGTGCTTGTACCAGACCTTAACTGGTTTATTACAGTTACATGACTTACTTTCTTTAATAATGCTAGTACCCAATGTCGAATTTTTGAAACCAGGATTGATATTGAAAACCTAGCCCACTTTCAAGAAAAAAACAGCCCAAGTGGCCTAATGGTTAATTCACTGGCCTCCTAAGCCAGGAATTGTGGGTTCGAGTCCCATCTGGGTGATGTACAGCAGAGTGGGCCCGCAGCGGCGTGCTGGGCCCATAACCCAGAGGTCGATGGATCGAAACCATCCTCTGCTAACTAGAATTTGACATTATATGCCACTTCAACTGCATTCTAACTGCTAACTTTAATTTACACAAAATATTTTAGTTACACTTAATATTTAACGAAATGATCAACAAAAATTGAAATGACCTGACATTATGTAAGCATCAATACGAATGCATTTCTTCCAGTTATTTCCTTTACTTTGGTTGAAGCATGATTTCTTTAATTCTCTTTAATGGTATGTGTTTCCCGACCTCCTTAGGTTAGTGTGTTCCACTCCCATTCAGTGAAAGCGACAGCAGAGTGGCGCAGAGGAAGCGTGCTGGGCCCATAACCCAGCGGTCGATGGATCGAAACCGTCCTCTGCTAAAAGAATTGTAATGTTGTATCAGACCTTAACTGAATTATAACAGTTACATGACTTATTTTCTTTAATTATGTCAGTACACAATGTAGCATTGAAACTAAGATTAATAATAAAAACCTAACCCACTTTCAAAAACATCTTGCCCCAGTGGCCTAATGGATGAGGCACTGGCCTCCAGGATTGTGGGTTTGAGTCCCATCTGGGGTGATGTACAGCAGAGTGGCGCAGCGGGCGTGCTGGGCCCATAAACCAGAGGTCGATGGATCAAAACCATCCTCTGCTAACTAGAATTACATGCCACATTATATGCCACTTCAACTGCATTCTAACTGCTAACGTTATTTATACAAAATATTTTAGTTACACTTAATATTTAACGAATTGATCAACAAAAACAGAAATGACCTGACATTATGTAAGCATCAATACGAATGCATTTCTTCCAGTTATTTCCTTTACTTTTGTTGAAGCATGTTTTCTTTAATTCTCTTTAATGGTCTGTGTTGCCCGACCTCCTAAGGTTAGTGTGTTCCACTCCTTTCAGTGAAAGCTACAGCAGAGTGGCGAGAGAGAAGCGTGCTGGGCCCATAACCCAGCGGTCGATGGATCGAAACCATCCTCTGCTAAAAGAATTGTAATGGTGCTTGTACCAGACCTTAACTTAACGTTTATTACAGTTACATGACTTATTTTCTTTAATTATGTCAGTACACAATGTAGCATTTTGAAACAAAGGTTGATAATGAAAACCTAACCCACCTTCATGGAACATCAAGCCCCAGTGGCCTAATGGATAAGGCACTGGCCTCCTAAGCCAGGGATTGTGGGTTCGAGTCCCATCTGGGGTGATGTACAGCAGAGTGGAGCAGCGGAAGCGTGCTGGGCCCATAACCCAGAGGTCGATGGATCGAAACCATCCTCTGCTAACTAGATTTTCACAATATTTGCCACTTCAATTGCATTCTAACTGCTAACGTTAGTTTACACAAAACATTTTAGTTGAACTAAATATTTAACGAATTGATCAACCAAAAATAGAAATGACCTGACATTATGTAAACATCAATACGAATGCATTTCTTCCAGTTAGTTCATTTACTGTGTTTGAAGCATGATTTCTTAATTCTCTTTAATGGTCTGTGTTGCCCGACCTCCTTAGGTTAGTGTGTTCGACTCTCAATCAGAGAATGCGACAGCAGAGTGGCGGAAGGAAGCGTGCTGGGCCTATAACCCAGCAGTCGATGGATCGAAACCATCCTCTGCTAAAAGAATTGTAATGCTGCTTGTACCAGACCTTAACTGGTTTATTACAGTTACATGACTTATTTTCTTTAATTATGTCAGTACACAATGTAGCATTTTGAAACAAAGATTGATAATAAAAACCTAACCCACTTTCAGGAACATCAAGCCCCAGTGGATTGTGGGTTCGAGTCCCATCTGGAGTGATGTACAGCAGAGTGGCGCAGTGGAAGCGTGCTGGGCCCATAACCCAGAGGTCAATGGATCGAAACCATCCTCTGTTAACTAGAATATGACATTATATGCCACTTAAACTGCATTCAAACTGCTAACGTTTTACAAAACATTTTAGTTACACTAAATATTTAACGAATTGATCAACAAAAAATAGAAATGACCTGACATTATGTAAGCATCAATACGAATGCATTTGTTCCAGTTAGTTTCCTTTACTGTGTTTGAAGCATGATTTATTAACTTCTTTTGACGGTATGTGTGCCCGATCTCCTTATGTTAGTGAGTTTGACTCCCATATAGCGCAAGAGACAGATGAGTGGCGCAGCGGAAGCGTGCTGGGCCCATAACCCAGAGGTCGATGGATCGAAACCATCCTCTGCTAACTAGAATTTGACATTATATGCCACATCAACTGCATTCAAACTGCTAACGCTATTTTACACAAAACATTTTAGTTACACTAAATATTTAACGAATTGATCAACAAAAATAGAAATGACCTGACATTATGTAAGCATCAATACGAATGCATTTCTTCCAGTTATTTCCTTTACTGTGTTTGAAGCATGATTTCTTTAATTCTCTTTAAAAAAACTAACCCACTTTTCGAGAAACATCTTGCCCCAGTGGCTCATGGTCTGTGTTGCCCGACCTCCTTAGGTTAGTGTGTTCGAGTCTCATTCAGAGAATGCGACAGCAGAGTGGCGCAGAGGCGTGCTGGGCCTATAACCCAGCAGTCGATGGATCTAAACCAACCTCTGCTAAAAAATTGTAATGCTGCTTGTACCAGACCTTAACTGGTTTATTACAGTTACATGACTTATTTTCTTTAATTATGTCAGTACACAATGTAGCATTTCGAAACTAAGATTAATAGTAAAAACCTAACCCACTTTCAAGAAACATCTTGCCCCAGTGGCCTAATGGATGAGGCACTGGCCTCCTAGCCACCAGTGATTGTGGGTTGAGTCCCATCTGGGGTGATGTACAGCAGAGTGGCGAGCGAGGCGTGCTGGGCCCATAACCCAGAGGTCGATGGATCGAAACCATCCTCTGCTAAAAGAATTGTAATAGTGCTTGTACCAGACCTTAACTGGTTTATTACAGTTACATGACTTATTTTCTTTAATTATGTCAGTACACAATGTAGCATTTTGAAATAAATGTTGATAATGAAAACCTAACCCACCTTCATGGAACATCAAGCCCCAGTGGCCTAATGGATAAGGCACTGGCCTCCTAAGCCAGGGATTGTGTGTTTGAGTCCTATCTGGGGTGATGTACAGCAGAGTGGCGCAGCCCAGGCGTGCTGGGCCCATAACCCAGAGGTCGATGGATCGAAACCATCCTCTGCTAACTAGAATTTGACAATATATGCCACTTCAACTGCATTCAAACTGCTAATGCTATTTTACACAAAACATTTTAGTTACACTAAATATTTAACGAATTGATCAACCAAAAATAGAAATGACCTGACATTATGTAAGCATCAATACGAATGCATTTCTTCCAGTTAGTTCCTTTATTGTGTTTGAAGCATGATTTATTTACTTCTTTTTGATGGTCTGTGTTGCCCGATCTCCTTATGTTAGTGAGTTTGACTCCCATATAGGGCAAGAGACAGCAGAGTGGCACCTTAGGAAGCGTGCTGGGCCCATAACCCAGAGGTCAATGGATCGAAACCATCCTCTGCTAACAAGATTTTCACATTATATGCCACTTCAACTGCATTCTAACTGCTAACGTTATTTTACACAAAAGATTTTAGTTACACTTAATATTTAACGAATTGATCAACAAAAATTGAAATGACCTGACATTATGTAAGCATCAATACGAATGCATTTCTTCCAGTTATTTCCTTTACTTTGGTTGAAGCATGATTTCTTTAATTCTCTTTAATGGTATGTGTTTCCCGACCTCCTTAGGTTAGTGTGTTCCTCCCCATTCAGTGAAAGCGACAGCAGAGTGGCGCAGAGGAAGCGTGCTGGGCCCGTAACCTCGGGTCGATGGATCGAAACCGTCCTCTGCTAAAAAATTGTAATGTTGCTTGTATCAGACCTTTACTGTTTTATTACTATTACATGACTTATTTTATTTAATTATGTCAGTACACAATGTAGCATTTCGAAACTAAGATTAATAATAAAAACCTAACCCACTTTCAAGATACATCTTGCCCCAGTGGCCTAATGGATGAGGCACTGGCCTCCTAAGCCAGGGATTGTGGGTTCGAGTCCCATCTGGGGTGATGTACAGCAGAGTGCTGTAGCATTTCGAAACTAAGATTAATAATAAAAACCCACTTTCAAGAAACAACTTGCCCCAGTGGCCTAATGGATGAGGCACTGGCCTCCTAAATCAGGGATTGTGGGTTCGAGTCCCATCTGGGGTGATGTACAGCAGAGTGGGCGCCCAGGCGTGCTGGGCCCATAACCCCAGAGGTCGATGGATCGAAACCATCCTCTGCTGAAAAGAATTGTAATAGTGCTTGTACCAGACCTTAACTGTTTTATTACAGTTACATGACTTATTTTTTTAATTATGTCAGTACACAATGTAGCATTTTGAAACAAAGATTGATAATAAAACCTAACCCACTTTCAAGGAACATCAAGCCCCAGTGGCCTCCTAAGCCAGGGATTGTGGGTTTCGAGTCCCATCTGGGGTAATGTACAGCAGAGTGGCGCAGTGGAAGCGTTTTGGGCCCATAACCCAGAGGTCAATGGATCAGAAACCATCCTCTGCTAACTAGAATATGACATTATATGCCACTTCAACTGCATACAAACTGCTAACGCTTTTTTACACAAAACATTTTAGTTACACTAAACTTTTAGTTACACTAAATATTTAACGAATTGATCAACCAAAAAAAAGAAATGACCTGACATTATGTAAGCATCAATACAAATGCATTTCTTCCAGTTAGTTCCTTTACTGTGTTTGAAGCATGATTTATTAACTTCTTTTGATGGTATGTGTTGCCCGATCTCCTTATGTTAGTGAGTTTGACTCCCATATAGGGCAAGAGACAGCACAGTGGCGCCCAGGAGCGTGCTGGGCCCATAACCCAGAGGTCGATGGATCGAAACCATCCTCTGCTAAATAGAATTTGACATTATATGCCACTTCAACTGCATTCAAACTGCTAACGCTATTTTTACACAAAACATTTTAGTTACACTAAATATTTAACGAATTGATCAACAAAAATAAAAATGACCTGACATTATGTAAGCATCAATACGAATGCATTTCTTCCAGTTATTTCCTTTACTGTGTTTGAAGCATGATTTCTTTAATTCTCTTTAATGGTCTGTGTTGCCCGATCTCCTTATGTTAGTGTGTTCCTCCCCATTCAGCAAAGGCGACAAAAATAGAAATGACCTGACATTATGTAAGCATCAATACGAATGCATTTCTTCCAGTTAGTTCCTTTACTGTGTTTGAAGCATGATTTATTAACTTCTTTTGATGGTATGTGTTGCCCGATCTCCTTATGTTAGTGAGTTTGACTCCCATATAGGGCAAGAGACAGCAGAGTGGCGCAGCGAAGCGTGGGCCTGGCCCTATAACCCAGAGGTCGATGGATCGAAACCATCCTCTGCTAAATAGAATTTGACATTATATGCCACTTCAACTGCATTCAAACTGCTAACGCTATTTTACACAAAACATTTTAGTTACACTAAATATTTAACGAATTGATCAACAAAAATAGAAATGACCTGACATTATGTAAGCATCAATACGAATGCATTTCTTCCAGTTAGTTCCTTTACTGTGTTTGAAGCATGATTTATTTTCTTTTTGATGGTCTGTGTTGCCCGATCTCCTTATGTTAGTGAGTTTGACTCCCATATAGGGCAGAGACAGCAGAGTGGCGCAGCAAAGGCGTGCTGGGCCCATAACCCAGAGGTCGATGGATCGAAACTATCCTCTGCTAACAAGATTTTCACATTATATGCCACTTCAACTGCATTCTAACTGCTAACGTTATTTTACACAAAAGATTTTTAGTTACACTTAATATTTAACGAATTGATCAACAAAATTGAAATGACCTGACATTATGTAAGCATCAATACGAATGCATTTCTTCCAGTTATTTCCTTTACTGTGTTTGAAGCATGATTTCTTTAATTCTCTTTAATGGTCTGTGTTGCCCGATCTCCTTATGTTAGTGTGTTCCACTCCCATTCAGTGATAGCGACAGCAGAGTGGCGCAGCGGAAGCGTGCTGGGCCCATAACCCAGAGGTTGATGGATCGAAACCTTCCTCTGCTAAAAGAATTGTAATAGTGCTTGTACCAGACCTTAACTGGTTTATTACAGTTACATGACTTATTTTCTTTAATTATGTCAGTACACAATGTAGCATTTTGAAACAAAGATTGATAATAAAAACCTAACCCACTTTCAAGGAACAGCAATCCCTAGTGGCCTAATGGATAAGGCACTGGCCTCCTAAGCCAGGGATTGTGGGTTCGAGTCCCATCTGGGGTGATGTACAGTAGAGTGGCGCAGCGGAAGCGTGCTGGGCCCATAACCCAGAGGTCGATGGATCGAAACCATCCTCTGCTAACTAGATTTTCACATTATATGCCACTTCAACTGCATTCTAACTGCTAACGTTATTTTACACAAAACATTTTAGTCACACTTAATATTTAACGAATTGATCAACCAAAAATAGAAATGACCTGACATTATGTAAGCATCAATACGAATGCATTTCTTCCAGTTAGTTCCTTTACTGTGTTTGAAGCATGATTTATTTACTTCTTTTTGATGGTCTGTGTTGCCCGATCTCCTTATGTTAGTGAGTTTGACTCCCATATAGGGCTAGAGACAGCAGAGTGGCGCATGGCGGCGTGCTGGGCCCATAACCCAGAGGTCGATGGATCGAAACCATCCTCTGCTAACAAGATTTACACATTATATGCCACTTCAACTGCATTCTAACTGCTAACATTATTTTACACAAAAGATTTTAGTTACACTTAATATTTAACGAATTGATCAACAAAATTGAAATGACCTGACATTATGTAAGCATCAATACGAATGCATTTCTTCCAGTTATTTCCTTTACTGTGTTTGAAGCATGATTTATTTACTTCTTTTGGTATGTGTTGCCCGATCTCCTTATGTTAGTGAGTTTGACTCCCATATAGGGCGAAGCGGCGGACCAGGGTAGTGTGCCTCCCGGGGCCAGAGCGGGCGGCGTGGAGTCTTGTTTGAAGCTGCTGGCTAAGGATGAGCGTAGGTACAGTCAGATTGTAATACATGCCGGTGGTAACGACGCCCGAGCCCGTAGGTCGGAAGTCAGTAAAATGAATGTGGAATCGGTGTGTGCTTATGCCAAGACGTTGTCGGACACCGTAATTTTCTCTGGCCCTCTCCCAAATTTGAAAACTGACGAATTATATAGCCGTATGTCGTCTTTCAACCGCTGGCTGTCGAAGTGGTGCCCAGCGAATAAGGTGGGCTCGTAGACAACTGGAAGACTTTCTGTGGAAAACCTGATCTGATGAGGAGGACGGCGTCCATCCCACGTTGGAAGGAGCGCCTCATTTCTGCGAATATGACCACGTTGATCACCGGACCTAATCCATGACAATCCAGGGTTCAGATCAGGAACCGGAGCAGAGTTGTAGTTTAACACCCTTCTCTGCTCTTCTTGTCAAGCAGTTACCCATCCATTACTCTAGAATAGAGACTGTGAAGACTGTGTCTGTCCCACGGCCACTTACATTAAATAAATCTAAAGTAAACACAAGAGGAGTCGTACACAATAACCTTATACAAGTTAACACCATTATTTCAGCAGTGCAACAAAACAGGACTATTAAATGTGGTCTCCTAAATATTAGATCTCTGTCATCTAAAGCTGTGTTACTAAAAGATTTAATAACAGATAATCACATTGATTTATGTTGTCTAACTGAAACCTGGCTGCGCCATGAAGCATATGTCTGCCTAAATGAGTCGACTCCTCCAAGTCATGTTAATACTCACATTCCTCGAGACACCGGTCGAGGAGGTGGAGTAGCAGCCATCTTTGACTCGAGCCTTTTAATAAATCCTAAACCTAAATTAAATTACGACTCATTTGAAAGCCTTGTTCTTAGTCTTTCACATCCAACCTGGAAAACATTACAGCCGATTCTATTTGTGATTCTGTACCGGCCACCCGGTCCATATTCAGAGTTTATATCAGAATTTTCAGAATTTATATCAAGTTTGGTTCTTAAAACTGATAAAGTTATTATTGTAGGATATTTTAATATTCATGTGGATGTTGATAATGATTGCCTAGGTACTGCATTCATCTCATTGTTGGACTCGATCGGCTTTCGTCAGAGTACAGAAACCCACTCACAGCTTTGGCCACATGCTTGATCTTGTTCTTACATATGGCGTTGACATTGAGCATTTGAAGGTCTTCCCACAGAATCCTCTTCTGTCAGACCACAGCCTTATAACTTTTGAGTTTATACTACCGGAGTGTACACCGCTAGTCAAAAGTTTCTACACCAGATGTCTAACTGACAGTGCTGTAGCTAAATTTAAAGAAGCGATTCCTTCTGCACTTGATTCAATACCATGTCTCAATATAACAGAGGACTCCTGGTCTAACTTTAGTCCGTCCCAGATAGATCATCTTGTTGATAGTGCCACAGGCTCACTGAGAACGACACTGGACTCGATAGCCCTCTGAAGAAGAAGAGGGTGAGGAAGAGGAGGTTTGCTCCCTGGTATAACCCTCAGACCCGAAAATAAAGCAAACGTCACGAAAGCTTGAAAGCATTTGGCGTTCAACTAATCGGGAAGAATCCCGCTTAGTTTGGCGAGATAGTCTTAAAACTTATAAGAAGGCCCTCCGCAATGCCAGAGCAGAATATTACTCATCAGTAATAGAGAAGAATAAGAACAACCCTAGGTTTCTCTTTAGCACTGTAGCCAGGCTGACAGAGAGTCACAGCTCTGTGGAGCCCAGTATTCCTATAGACCTCAGTAGTAATGACTTTATGAACTTCTTCAATGAGAAGATTTTTAACTATTAGGGACAAGATTAATAATCTCTTGCCCTTAACCAGTGCCAATCTGTCCTCAAGTGGAATGGCTTTGGAAACCCCTGTATGTCCTGGTATATATTTAGATGGCTTTTCTCCCATCAACCGTGACCAATTATCTTTAATAGTTTCTACTTCTAACACGTCTACCTGTCTCTTGGACCCTATCCCGACTAGGCTGCTTAAAGACGTTTTGCCTTTAATTGGCAGCTCTCTTTTTGGATATTATTAATGTGTCTTTGTTAACAGGCCACGTACCACATTCCTTCAAAGTAGCTGTAATTAAACCTCTCCTGAAGAAGCCCACTCTGGATCCAGAGGTTTTGGCTAACTACAGACCGATCTCTAACCTCCCCTTCCTCTCTAAGATCCTTGAGAAAGTGGTCGCAAATCAGTTGTGTGACTTTCTACATCAGAATAGTTTATTTGAAGAGTTTCAGTCAGGATTTAGAAAACACCACAGCACAGAGACAGCACTGGTGAAGATTACGAATGACCTCTTAATGGCAGCAGATAAAGGACTTCTCTCTGTACTGGTCTTGTTAGACCTTAGTGCTGCATTCGACACCATTGACCATAACATCCTATTACAGAGACTGGAGCAGTCGATTGGTATTTCAGGCACCGCCCTAAGTTGGTTTAAATCCTATTTATCAGATCGATCTCAGTTTGTATTTGTAAACAATGAAGCCTCAATGACCACCAACGTTAGTCACGGAGTTCCACAAGGTTCTGTGCTTGGACCAATTCTATTTACCTTATACATGCTTCCTTTGGGCAATATTATCAGGAAACGCTCTATAAACTTTCATTGTTATGCAGATGATACTCAACTATATCTATCGATAAAACCAGAGGAGACTAACCAACTCACTAAAATTCAAGCATGTCTTAGTGACATAAAAACATGGATGACCGGCAACTTCTTGATGTTAAACTCAGACAAAACCGAAGTAATTCTACTCGGCCCTGAGCACCTCAGAGATCAATTATCTGGTGATGTGGTTTCTGTAGATGGCAATACTCTAGCATCCAACACCACTGTAAAGAATCTCTGTTATCTTTGATCGGGACTTGTCCTTTAACTCCCACATAAAGCAAATCTCAAGGACTGCATTCTTCCATCTACGTAATATTTCAAAAATCAGGCACATCTTGTCTCAAAAAGATGCAGAGAAATTGGTTCACGCGTTCGTTACTTCGAGACTGGATTACTGCAACTCCTTATTATCAGGCTGCACTAATAAATCTCTTAGGTCCCTCCAGTTGATCCAGAATGCTGCAGCTCGTATTCTCACTAAAACTAAGAAAAGAGATCACATTACTCCTGCACTAGCTGCTCTGCACTGGCTCCCTGTAAAATCAAGAATCACTTTTAAAATTATTCTCTTAACTTACAAAGCCTTAATTGGTGATGCACCATCATATCTTAAAGAGCTTGTAGTACCGTATCGCCCCACCAGAGAGCTGCGCTCACTAAATCTTGGGGCTACTTGTAGTTCGAGAGTCTTAAAATGTAAAATGGGAGCCAGAGCCTTTAGTTATCAAGCTCCTCTTTTATGGAACCAGCTTCCACCTTCAGTCCGGGAGGCAGACACAGTCGCCACATTCAAGAGTAGACTGAAGACTTTCCTCTTTGACAGAGCTTATAGTCAGGGCTGAATCAGGTTTGCCCTGGTCCAGCCCCTGGATATGCTGGTATAGGCTTATAGCTGCTGGGGATGTTTAGGATGCACTGAGCACCTCTCTCCTCTTTTCTTTCTCCTATGGATGAATCTTCATCTCTCCATCACACATGACTAACTCTGCTTTCTCCCGAGTCCTTCTGACTTCACGTCTCATGGGGTCATCGGACCCTATGAGACAGGCATAAATTCCATCTGCTGATGGACCTTCGATGGTTGGATCGTGAGTTCCTGTCGCCAGCTGTGCCACTGCCCTGCTGGGACTCCGCCCACTCCTCCACTTGGGAGGTCTCCAAACTCTCCATCGTGGAATATGCCTAAATATGAACTATTGATGAACTCTGTCAGATTCCTTGAATGTATTTTAACTCTAAATATGTCCTTCTGTACACATTACATCTATTGCATCTGTCCATCCATCTCTGTTGCTCTCCTGAAGGTTTCTTCCCTTTTTTCCCCCTGAAGGGTTATTTGGGAGTTTTTCCTGGTCCGATGTGAGGTTTTGGGTCAGGGATGTCTATGTGTACAGATTGTAAAGCACTCTGAGACAAATTTGTAATTTGTGAAACTGGGCTATACAAATAAACTGAATTGAATTGAATTGAATCGAGACAGCAGAGTGGAGCAGCGGAAGCGTGCTGGGCCCATAACCCAGAGGTCGATGGATTGAAACCATCCTCTGCTAAAAGAATTGTAATGGTGCTTGTATCAGACCTTAACTGGTTTATTACAGTTACATGACTTATTTTCTTTAATTATGTCAGTACACAATGTAGCATTTTGAAACAAAGGTTGATAATGAAAACCTAACCCACCTTCATGGAACAACAAGCCCCATGGCCTAATGGATAAGGCACTGGCCTCCTAAGCCAGGGATTGTGGGTTTTGAGTCCCATCTGGGGTGATGTACAGCAGAGTGGCGCAGCGAGCGTGCTGGGCCCATAACAGAGGTCGATGGATCGAAACCATCCTCTGCTAACAAGATTTTCACATTATATGCCACTTCAACTGCATTCTAACTGCAAACGTTATTTTACACAAAACATTTTAGTCACATAATATTTAACGAATTGATCAACCAAAAATAGAAA